>JAOXOE010027063.1:0-151245 GCA_028565055.1 Phoeniculus purpureus
CTATGGTGAGCAGACTTAGGGTAGGTGATCCTGATCTACCGGAGCTAGACGATATGGGTATTGATTCACGAGATCATTTCATCATCGCAGCCCGTCATGCTGTTCGAGCCTTTTATCGGGAGGCAGAGCGTCCACGATGAGCGGATTACGCACTACAGACGAGTCTCTCAAGAATCAAAAGCCTGCACGTACTAACGGAAATAAAAAGAATAAAAAGCGCTGGTGTAAGGGCAAGGTTGGCCGGGAGCACAGCTACGTGATGGATATCCCTTCTTGGGCCAAATCTGGTCCGTATAAGGAATGGCACTGCGAGCCATGGAACACCGTGTATCGTGGACTGATTTGGTATTGTAGGCATGTTATGGTATGCTCTAAGTGTGGACGTCAGGAACACTCCGACAGTATGAACTGCCCAGATCGTCCCGAAGATGACGGTACAATAGAAATTATCCAAACTAGGACATGAGGTAAATTGATGATTGCATTCACCGCTGTAGGCTCTGTTATTCTGGCTTTCTTTCTCTGGCTATCCTCCAAGGTAGGGAGTACTGAGGATGAACAGTCCGTACCCGGAAGTCTTGTAGCAGGTATTGTACTAATGATTGCACTATCAGGATTCCTCATCGCAGCAGGACTATTCAGCTAAGGAGCATGTTATGACAGTAAATAAGAAGCAATGGGAAGAGCTAGCTAAAAAGTACCCCAACAAGGCCGCGTGGGTTAAGGCCCTGACCTGGCTTGATTCCGATGAGGAGAATGAGGATCTATTCTCTGCGCTTATCGAGCTGGACCCCTCTGACATCCTGTGCCTTACTTCCTCCGGAGTCAGTAATGTATTCCACATGCACATTGAGGATGACAAGGATAAGCTACAACGGTCCTTCCCGTCAGATGACCGGGAACAGTCCTCAGCAGAGAAGGTTAAGAAGTTTAACCGAGTATTCGGTAGTAGCGAAGATGTACGACGCTATTGATGAGGCTGTTAGCCTAGTAGGTGTTGAGCCGATAGCCGCTTTGGTTGTCGGCTCACACTTATATGGCACAGTAATCAACCCTCACGACATTGACATAGCAATATTTGTACCATTTGGTAAGGGTATTCAGGTAATGTCCGGTGACCTGGATGTTCATGTAATATCTCTGGAGTTCTTACTACGTACGTCGGCTAAAGGATATCTGTTCGAGACTGATGCATCCTTGGGCTTGCTCTACGGCTATGGTTCATGGTATGATAATCCCTACAAGGCGGCTCTTCAAGGATTCCGTCCATCGATATTCAACTACGCCGATACTGTGAGAAGGTTCGAGGAGAAAAATCCGGAGGCCCAGAAGCACATAATTCGGTATAATATTTTCCTAGAACGTTTCTGGCGGACTGGGAACGCAGACCCTAGACTTACTAGCGAGGAGAGACAGAGATGGCTAGAGCAATTGACAGGATGATCGCTGAGTTTGAGGGAGCGGAAGATCGACCCCCTAAGTCTGGTGATACAGCTATCATGAGATTCAAGCGCCCGTACGATTCCTCAGACACCATCAAAACCTGGGTAATGGGGGAGGGTTCTAACTTCACTCCTCCGGGTACACGGACTCTCGAACGACGAAAGGATTTATCATGATAGAGATCTCTACAGGTCAGCTCCTGACTATCACGTCGGGCATCATGCTCTGCCCAATTGGAGAACTATACAAAGCACTCAACGCTATCACGGGTGACAACCTGTACACCCATATGCTGCCTGAGGCCTCACGGTTCGCTACGGGTCCTATCCTAGAGGTGCACCCTTGGGCAGGATATCTACCCAGGTACTCCGGAGAGGGTACTGAGGAGGCCGTGTACGCCTATCTTGATACTGTCTCTAGCGTTCAGGGAGATTCTCATACTGTTCCGTACCTTGGAGATTCCTGGGAGAACAAGGATCCCATCACATCTCTAGCAGAAATGATGAACAATGGAAATAGCTGACGAGCTGTGGGAGAATGCTGAGATCGGTATTCCTAGGTCAGGAGATACTGTAATCCTCCGAAATCATGGAGATCCTGGTGAAGGTATTGGGCACTCCTACGAGATCTATACTCAGATGGACCCCGTATATATCACTAGAGTATTCCCTACAGTATTTAGAATCCTAAAAAGAAAGGATCCCTCATGAGGTTCCCCACTATCCCGGAGATGTTTGACGCCGCAGGATGTATTGCTTTCGGGCATCAGTGGTGCCATATCAAGACAGATCGGCAGGGGCTTAAGGTGTATGAGTGCACCGACTGCGGAGAGATTGACCGGAGGCCCTGATTGGCGTTAACACTAGTAGTTATTTATATGCTAGGCTTCTTACTGCTGGCATGGCTGTACTCTACAGAAGAAGAGGAGGATGATGACGATGACTGAGCGACAATTAGTCACGACAAGAATTATTGATGCTATTGAGCCTATCGATAATGCTGACCGTATTGAGGTCGCAAAGGTAGGCGGCTGGAAGGTTGTAGTAGGTAAGGATGAGTTCAAGGCTGGAGACGAGGTTCTTTATTTCGAAGTAGACTCTGCTCTTCCTCTTGATAGCGATCACTTCTCCTTCCTGGCTCCTAGGGGCACTAAGAACATTGATGGTAAAGATTACCACGTACTGAAAACTATCAGGCTACGTGGAGTGTATTCCCAGGGTCTGGTTCTTCCTATCGAGCAATTCGAGGAAGATTTTCTAGGGTCTGATCACCTACAGATGGAGCTAGTAGATGTTCTAGGAGTCATTAAGTACGAGCCTCCCGTCCCGTCCTCAGTGAGTGGTGATATAGCTGGAGCGTTCTTCTCAGGGATACAGAAGACGGACGCTGAACGAGTGCAGAACATCTCTCCTGAGGACTACCAGAGAATGGTAGATCTCTATGACTGGACTGCTACTCTCAAGATTGACGGCACATCTGCTACGTTCGTTAACGATGGAGGAGATATTCGCGCTGCTTCGCGTAACTGGGAGCTACGTCGTTCAGAGGGCAATGCTCACTGGCAGATTGTTGACAAGTACAATCTCTCCGAGGTTATTCCTCCGGGGTGGGTTGTGCAGGGAGAGATCTACGGACCCGGTATTCAGGGAAATCCGATGAAGGTCAAGGATCTGACATTTAGTGTCTTCCGTGTCACTAACCAGTATGGTCTAGATGCGGTAGACTGGCCTAGGGAACTGATCGATCTCGGTGTACCTGTACTTGACCTGGAGTTTCCTGCTACAATTGAGGAAGCTGTAGAGCAGGTTAACGGTCTACGTTACAACGATATCCTCTCCGAGGGTGTAGTATGGCACGAAGCCTACGGCAGGGTTCCCTACGGCCTGGACCGTCCTTGTTTCAAGGTAATCAACAACAAGTATCTCATTAAGCATGGAGGCTAATTTATGAAGAAAGCAACATTAGTAGTTCTGGTACTAGCGATTATCGCGGTGCTTCTTGCGATCTGGAGTCCGTGGCTGTGGCAGTCTGTAGCCACTGCTGTATTCCTGTTCCTTCTAGCTGCCGGTATTCATGGTAATACTGACGGACGTGGTATTTCAGGAGAGTAAGGTAGGTCCGGGAGGTTCATTCCTCCCGGATCTTTCCCCTAATAGGAGGCACAATGATCGAAGTAATCTTAGCTGTAGTCGGACTGTCTATGTCCCTGGTAGTTTACCCTGTGCTCCTTCTGGAAGCTAGGAGGGGGAAGAATCCTAGGCTAGCTGTGACCGCTAGTGCTGTCAATCTTGCGGGTATAACAATAACTGTGGTAACATTGGTGGTAGTGTTAGCCGCTTATTTTCTATAGGAGTTGAGCAAGATGTATAATATTACGTTCACTAATGGACAGAAAACGCTTAAAGGGCATGAAGTATCCTGGGAGTCTCTTCCTGAGGCTGTCGAGGATATGGGGGGAGACATCGATGAACACTACGAAGGGACTAAGTTCGTCCAGGTCGGAGAGTTCCACGGAGTATTCCTAGAAGAAGACTTTGAGTTTGAGAAGATCTTTGTGCTGAATAATGGAATGATCCTTTCCGCAGGAGAACTCATGGAGAAGGGGTTTGACTGGTCGTGATTCTAGAGATTCTAGTTTTTAGCGCCCTCACAGCGGGCGTCGCCGGACTCTCAGTGTACGATAATAAGCGCATGGATAGACATGCTAAGCAGAACGAAGTAAAGCTACGTGAGGGTGCTCTGAAAGAGATTGACAGAGCAGGCTTGGATGTGTCAGACTTTCCTATGTACGAGGATGCCCTCCGGGGCGAGAGGCACCTCAAGGTAAAGGAAATCATCGATCTGTACTACACATGCAGGTCACGTCGAAAGAGGTAATATATGCTGTACACCGAGGACATTGAAGATGGGGTTGGTAGGAGTGAAGAGTCTCTATATAACGCCTATGGGATTGAAATCACCGAGGAGGTCAACGAGGAAGTTGCTCTAATACTCCATGGGGACCTGTTCTCAACGTACGACGTGCCGCTAGAGCTTTCCTACCTTATATCAGATATTAAGTACATTATTCAGGAGGAAATCTTCTGATGTCTGATAGCAGCCGTAACTCCGCTCTTGCTCTTATCTGTGTTGCATGTCTTACCGCAGGTTTATTCACGTTTGGTATATTTGCCGTAGGGTCTAAGATGAGTGTCCAAGATGCTTCTGATCCTTCATCTACGCTACAGCAACAAGACATTAAGGATAACTAATGACTGGATCCATACTACTGTTCGTTGCAGGACTATCTGCGATTCCTGCATTACTACTTGGTCTCTGGCTTGCTATCCTTATTCTGAACGCTAGGGATCGACACCGAGCGACCTTCAAGTTCAGTTCAAGTGTGAAATATAGAAACATTCAGCCTGATCTCACGGAGTACCCAGTAAAGATCAATAAAGTCTCTAAGGGCTATCGTATAGAGTTCATCGAGTACGATGATGACTTGAGGGAGAAGGTAGGCTACGTGGTGGAGGTCAAGAAGGTTGACCCTCCGTCGTTTGACTGATAGGCTAGCCCTGTAAGCGACACATAGACAGACGGAGGCTAGATACGATGAATAACATCACACGAGTAGAGGTGATCTCACAGGAGGGACGGGAGTTCGTTGCGTACTACTCAGACCCGGTGGAGGCCAGAGCAGTTCTCCAGGATGGCGGAAGTACTTTGAAGATCTTCCTTGACAAGGTAGAGATCGTAGAGTAGTCTTACTACATTCGACCTACCCATTGAAGGAGCATATATTATGTCCTATGTACTACTCATCGCCTTGTTCCTACTGAACATCGTTATCGTTTACAAGCTGACTCTTAAGGTTATTGATGCGATTCAAAGCGCAGTGACCGTTGATAGGTCCCGCATCGTCTACGAAGACGAAGCCCACGGATCCCTCACCGTATATCGAGATGACGCTATCCTAGAGCTGCTAGACGGAACTGTTATCGTGTTCCCCCGTATGGAGACTGCTGAGGATAATTAATATTATGAGCCTACTAGGACAATATAGTAACTGTATTCAAACTATGGAGGAGCACTAATGATAATCTACACCGAAGAAGACTTCAAGATCGCACAGTTCGCTAGGCATTCCAGCTCGTCTATGCTAGCTACGAGAGATGCCTACCACTATAAGTTCTCTCGCGGAGAGTGGCAGGATACTGATGGTGATGCATTCACCGACGCTGAGATGGCCCGGGACGGTTGGATCCCCGTCCATGAGGGAAAGTCCCCAGATGACTGGGCTGATCTTGTCGGTAGGGCCATCGAGAGTGCCGAGAAGGCCGAAGCCTCGCTAGCCGAGTTCCAGGCAATGCACTCACAGCAGATCGAAACCATTGCACGGCTACAGAAGGACCCCCGCCCCCTCACCGCCGACGACATCACCGACGAGATGATCCGGCGGGCGAGAACGGCCTGGCTTGAGTTCGCCCGCACTGACGGCACGCCCACCCCCGAGGTGACCCGCGAGATGCTCTCCGCCGCGCTGACCGAACCCCCGTCCCGCCCCGAGGGAGCCGAGGAGTTGGAGGAGGCGATGAAGGATTTCGATGATTATTTTGAGGCGTACGGTTTCGCTGGCCTGGCTGATCATCTAGCTGAAAATGGTTTTCAGTTTGTAGAGGACTACAGTAAGTATTGCGGTAAGGGTCCTTGCACTCTTGAAGACGGCCATGTCGGAAAGTGCCGGTGCTGAGTATGGAGTTCAACGAGATTGTACTAGAGTACGTCAAGGGTAAGCGAGCGCAGGGCGATACCCGCAGTATCTCCGTGATTGCCGCCGAGTTCGAGGGGATTCTCTCAGGACTACAGCTAAATGCGAAACTGGAGATTCTAGAGCAGGAAGTCTACCCAGGCGGGGAAGAGGCGTACTTCATGCCCCAGGAGGAGAAGGATCTGCGAATCAAGATCTACGGGGAGACTATGGATAGTCTAATGCCTCCGGGTGACAATCGCTAAACTAGGAGATCACTGAATGAGAATCTATATTGCAGGCCCGATGTCCGGCTACGAGAAGTTCAACTACCCCGCGTTCCATGCGGCTGAGGTGAGGCTCCGTGAGGCTGGCTACATTCCCGTCAATCCGGCACTGGATCACCAGGTCAGCGAAGATGGTGACAGTTTCGCGGAAGGTGTCACATACCAGGACTGCCTCCGAGAAGCCCTACAGGCTCTACTGACCTGCGACGGTGTAGCTCTCCTCCCCGGCTGGGAGCTTTCCAAGGGCGCACAGCTTGAACATCACGTAGCTACTGTGCTAGGATTCGACATACGACTAGATGAGTACTGGCTATGAGTATCGTAAACCTTAAGATGGACGACTCAGATCTCAAGATGTTCCGGGAAGCCCTTTGCGTTGCGGAGGGTCATCTGCTACGATCTGAACAGTACTCCTACGGAGCTAGGTTCTTCTCCGACCTCATCAAGCAGGTCGATGTCCACCGGCCTCTAGGCCCTAACGGCAAGCACGGCACGAGACACACCCCTACCTGCGGGTGCGAGGACGATTGACAGAGTGACCCCAGTCTGATAGGCTGGGGTCACATCTATCTAGAGGAGTAAGAATGACGGAGAGAACACTACGGCCCTGGCAGGCTGCTAACGAACTAACTACGTGGTACGACGAGACCCTGTGGCTTCCGTTCGTGGAGGACGAAGACGCTAATATCACAGGCCCCGGGCACCAGGATAAGGCCGCATTTGCAGCTATGATCAACCACTACGACGCCCACGCTAGTGGTGAGCCACAATACAGTACGTGGACTGCTGATGACATCACCCACACCTGGGTGGAGGTCTATGAGTCCTGGGACGGAGAGGTATTCTCAAGCCCCACCTACCCGAACGACCCCTGGAGGGTAGCCGTTACTACCCTGTGGGGTGTGCGATGAGCCTACGAAACGCAGTGAGCATCATCGACAGCAAGCTAGAGTCACTATTCGACGCCCTTGACCTGGAGATCTACAACGGAGACCTCACGGAGGCCGATGTAGATAAGGCCCTACGGATTTACGGACTAGCAGAGGTTTGGGAGGAGTGGAGAGACTATGAGTGATATCAAGGTAACGGCACTGGTGGACGGATACGATGAGGAATACCGACTCTCCGGAGAGTGTGGGGTACGTGCTCTGCTGAGCAATGGGCGCGGAGTAATGATGAGCACATGCACCCTAGAGGAAGACCACTCCGGACTCCATGACTGGGACCCCGAGTACACCTACGAGGAGGATGAGGATGAATAATATTCTGAGAAACAAGGTGGCACGATCCATCGCGGTGTCCATGAACTCTGACTATTTCTACGACATGATCGATGAATGGGAGACCATGGAAGACTGGGAGAAGGAAGCATATCCTGATGAATACCCAGATATGGCGTACGAAGATCTCAATCAATTCCTGGAGTATGCCGACCGTCTAATCCAAGACCTAGGGCTAGAGAAGTGGAATGACGGCCCGAGCAACACAAAGGTACGCTATATGACAAGGTGGTTTGACCGTGATGGGGTATGAAACCCTAGAGGGTTCCTTTTTCATAGCTGACCCGGAGACCGGAGTCACTTCCCCACTAGGGTGGGTAGACGATAGTGGTATAGCCTTCGAGGACATAAAGACCGTCTCGTCTTTCCAGGAAATGACAGTCAGCTTCTCGACTGTAGGACATACTGCTGAAAAGACCATGAGGATTCTTATGGGGCTACCGTATAAGCACCCCCGGCAGATCCTCCACAATGGACGAAAGCCTTGACATCCCGCAGGTAGTGCTGTAGAGTACGGACATAAACACCACGACAAAGGAGAACAGCATGAGTGATGCACTTAAGGAAGGCTACCGGAGGGTTGCCCAGATGCGGGAAATCGCTGGAATATCTGACGACATCGCCGCATGGTTCCCGGTAGGATTTGAGCTAGGCTCTGAATGGCAGAAGGAGCAGGAACCATCCGATGCTGAGTGTATTTACGTACTTAATGCTATCACTACCCCGCTAGGGGAAGAGCCTACCCAGAACGAGTGGGCACGAGCTGCCATCAATCGATGCCGAGATGCCCTAATCAAGGCTAAGGAATCTCGATGACAGAGCAAATCACTGACTCTAGGGACGATGTGATCGAATGGGATACGCATGTCCGCCTGGGCATCTGTCTCGGAGAGGGAGACGCCGTATTGGCCCTATTCTGGATGATGGCTACCCGAATTGACCAACTAACTGAACGTATTGAAGAACTGGAGGCCAGACAATGAGAGAATGCACCGGGCAGGTACTTCACGAGAACGACCGAGACTTCCACGACTGGGATCCGAACATCTACGGAGAGGCAGGACAATGACCACCGACGCATTCACCACCGCCGCACGCGCAAAAGCCGAGCAGGATTGGGGGACGACGGTACGGGCACAGCGACCCGCCTTCATTGCCGGTGCCCTTTGGGCTCGGGATCGCCTCGCCGCGCAGGAGCCGACCGACGCCGAGGTCGAAGCCGCCGCACGAGCGCTCGCCCACTGGGACGGCGCGAGCGGCTGGGGCACCCCGGCGTGGGACGGCGAAATCACGGAGACCGCCTACCTCCACGGGGCGCGCAAGGCCCTGACCGCCGCGAGAAAGGCCCGAGCATGACCACCGAGCAGCGCCGTGCCCTGGCGAACACCATCCCCACTACCGAGGTAATCCGAGATGCCGTCACGTTCCCGCGTGATCGTCTAGGGGAGCCGATGGATATCTCCGGTGAGCGGTTCGATGCCTGGCTGTCTAATGACCGGGCCGATACGTGGGAAGAAGCCTGTGAAGCTATTGCTTGGGCTTTAGCCAATGGGACCCCTACTGCGGCTGTAGGCTATGTTGCAGAGAATAACCCCTATCGAAAGGACTCCCATGACGGATGATCTACAGTACACCCCCGATATGGATGATATTAGACTCCCGTATAGGTTTGCTCAAATGGGTCTTATGCGGGACCCGAACGACAAGCCCTTCGACGCAGAAACTATGCGCAATGCGGATTCCGAGTTCGACCGGTTCATCGCTAAGCTGAGGCATGACACTGCGCGTGAAGTTTTGACAGAGTTAATAGACGATTCCTATATTGATGTAGCGATAGGGAGTCTAGGTCTAGACGAAGAGAGAATCGACAAAGCAGAAGCAGTGATAGACGCCGCGTATATCTACCGAGAGACCGAATACCCAGAAGAGGCAAACCAGTGACGTATACTCCGAGTAGGTCAGATGCACGTGCGGCCTATAAGGCAGGAATGAAGCAAGTTCCTGGGACTGATTGGGATGAAACTGGAGGTGAGTTTGATAGGTTTATCCGGAAGGTAGAGCAGGATATTATCGATAAGGCCATCCAATTCACTGACACTGAGCAGTGCCCTGCAAAGGATAGTGGGGGAATGCAATGTAGAAGGCCCAGTGGTCACTCTGACGGCCACAAGATATTAGGCCTTGACGTATGGACCGACAGCAGTTACACTCTAAGAACATTCAGAGATACGTACCTTCTAGAGGAGAACAATGGCCGAGTACAACGAGAATCGGGCACGTCAGAACGCACAGAGAGTTAACGATCGGAGAATTAAGAACCAAGGCGGAGGATATAGTCCCTGGGTTGGTCGTCAACTCTCCGAGAGTGACTGTGCTGAGCAGCACATCCGGGCCGAGTATGCCGAAGATCGTATCAAGATGGCTCTACGATGCCACCAACCGGTTCATGAGTACTGTGATACCTGTGAAGTGTACTATCCCTGTGATACAGCACTAGCCCTTGACCCTGTGCGGTAATGTAGGGTATGGTAGGGATCTATCAACAACACTGAGGAGACGCAATGCTGGACAAAGAGCTACTGAGGAA
This sequence comes from Phoeniculus purpureus, assembly GCA_028565055.1. NCBI lineage: Eukaryota > Metazoa > Chordata > Aves > Bucerotiformes > Phoeniculidae > Phoeniculus > Phoeniculus purpureus. Next base: position 10,327 of record JAOXOE010027063.1, read on the forward strand.
GAACGCACAGACACTCATCGATGACGACGGGCTGGGGTTCGATATCCCGATGAAGGTTATTACCGCCCAGAAGCAACTAGACCGTGACCTTACCCCTGAGGCTGTCATCGAGCTTTTGGACGAGCTGGTGCAGGCTAAGGCCGAGATCTCTCGACACCGTAGCAAGGCTTTCTGGTCCCAGGCCGAGGCTGATGCGCAAAAGGAGTGTGCCCGGATCCTTGCCCGAGCCCTGGAGAATAGCCAGGAGTTGCTGGAGATCGCGGAGTTCGAGAGGGATCACTGGGTTTCTATAGTCAAAAAGATGAACCGTGAATTAAAACGGACCGTATAATATGGATATTGAGAATCTAGTTGAGTTGGCTACTCCGGGTCCTTGGATTGCGGATGAAGGAATGGTAAATGCCCCGGGGCTCAATATAGTAGAGTGCTCTGACCCTGTGGGGGACGATTGGGATAATGCTAGGTTTATTGCCGCATCACGTGGGGCTGTTCCGGATCTCATTGCTGAGGTTCGAAGGCTGGAAGGGATCATTTCGAATCTAGAGTCCTACCTTGACAATGTACAGAACTCTGAGCTAGACTCAGATACTATTCGAAGAATTCTGGAGGTATGATGAAGTATCCATCGCCGTACGGCAAGGAAGAAGACCTAGCTCTGGAGAACCAGCAGCTTAAGAGTGCTCTTAAGTACTACAAGGAGAAGTCAAAAGCATGGACCACCGTCTTTAACTGTGTAATCACTCACGAAGATCCCTACGATTTCGATTATTGCACAGTACATGATCGTACCTTCCAGGTGGGCGGTATGTGCGACCATGCTGGGCTCTCCGAGATCGACTATCTCTCCGCCCGCGAGATGCAGCAGCGAGGAAGAGCAGTCCGTGCAGAGAGTAAGCTAGAGCAGATTCATGTATTGGCGGAAGTTGCTCTGCGCTTCGACCCAGCATCTGTCCCTGCTGCGGATATCATATGCATTGTAGATGAGTTATAATAGTATTAAGCACAACAGGAAGGAGAATGCATATGCGTGGAAAAGGATTTATCTGGTCCGTGCTGGTAGTAGTCGTGGCTATTCTTGCTGTAGTCGGGCTAATGGCTATCCTATGAGTGCTTGACAAAATCTTAGGGACCCTGTAGACTTTGCAGGGTCCCTAAGTTTACCCATGACCTAAGACAAAGGATGTAATGATGATTAATCATTTAGTATTTATTATGGACAATGCATCGACAGGATTGGACCGTCTACTGTCCTACATGAACTATAGGTTCGATGGTGCATGGTACTACCCTATCCCGGAAGGTGAGTGGGACGTATGGGGCTCTGCGGGACCAGAAACAGAATATGGTACCGCTCTTCGGATCCTGTCTGAAAAGGCCTACAGCGACGAGCAAGTGGCTGTGTGGCTATCATCTCTGGCTGACCTCTACGATCTAAAAACCATTATCCTCAAGGGGGAAGTAAATGAATATAGACGCACTATACGATAAGGCTAAGTACGCTACTTATGGTCCGTGGTCTTCGGTCGCTGGAGATGAGGCATATGGAGTGGACGACTTTGACGGAAATTCTATCACGTGGGATGACCATGGTGGTGAAGTATTCTCTAGGGAAAATGCTTATTATATTTCAGCAGCTAATCCTCAAGCTATTATCGAGCTTATAGACTATACTCGGGATCTCCGAGAGGATGTAGAGAGGATGGAGATCCTCATCGGTGATGGTATCGAAGAGATGTCTATGCTCCAACTTGAAATCGGTATCGCCCGAAAGGTGATCTCCGAGTTTATTACTAAATACCCTGATGATGGTCTATCACAGATCATCCTAAGCACTAAGGAAGGCTCATGATTCTGTTTCTAGCGATAATTGTCATAGGACTACTTATCGGATTCTTCATTGATAAGATCAAGGTCGGCGGAGATGGTATCTGGCACGGACCCGGCGAGCCTCCGGAGGGCTTCGTAGGCTTTTGGGATCGCGGAGATACTGTGGTACAGTGGCCAATACCGAGCGATAAGATCGAAGCTCATAGGGTTACGGTAGATGAGATTATAGGCGGTTTTGTCGATATGGACAGCATCGTCGGAGGCACTGTAACGGCAGACAAGATCGTATCAAACTCCATAGATGTACAAGACATCATCCCTGACCCAGATAGGCCGGGGTTCCTTACTACCAAAAAGGAACTAGCTGCGAGGAGGGAAGACAATGGCAACCTATGAAGTAATTTTTGAGGGAACTATACGAGAAGTGTATTTCGTAGAGGCAGGCTCGGAAGATGAGGCTATGGATATTTGGGCCGACGTAGAGCCTGATGTTTCCGAGGTACTAGATGGTGCCCCAGTCTCCGCAAGGGAGGTGGACGAGTGATGAGTACTCACATTGGTCTCCTCAAGGAGTGGTGGGAGAGTGCTGAGATCGCCCCTGCGGACAATCCTGTACGAGCTGGGGACGTAATCATCGCTAAGTTCAGTGAGGACGATTTCCGAATCGTTAACGACTCCGACCGTCTTACGGGAAACACTTCATTTGAGTATCGTATCCTTGAGCGAGCAGAGCTTCCATATTGGTTTAACTCTGTTGCTGTGATCGCACATACGGATGATGGGCATGTCCGCCAAGTCTGGGAGAGGGATGGTGACACTGACTACTGGGTCGGCACAGAAGGCTACATAGTATGGTACCCATCGCTTAAGGACGTGACTGTTCTAGTGGAGGCCAGGATCACCGAGGAGAAGGTAGAGAAGGCTGCTATCACTCTGTACGGACAAAAAACCTCCCCCGACTTTGGTACGTTTGAGTACCGGTGGAGCATCACTACTACAGAGCAGAAGAGCGATCATCGTAAACTGGCCAGGGCTATTCTGGAGTCCTCCCTGTGATCATCGACGGGAACACCCCGGTCCTCCCTGAGGATGAGATGAGGGCACTAGGCTTTACGGACCATAGGAAGGATTACTGGTATTACACTTCTCGCGTATCGCGTAATATCTCATTTAATCTCACCATTGAGAAGTCTACAGGCAATTATGAGGAATACGTCCTGGACGAGTCATTCCTACAGCCCTACTATTATAGGACCTACGATGCCCCTGGTGCTCGGGAAGCTGAGGTAGGGGTGGATCGAGAGATTGCACGCTTGCGTGAAGCCGGTCTAGATGTTACAGTGGACCATGACGCATACGACCTACGGAAGGGATGATCATGGCTGAGAGAATTAAGATTGACGAAGAGATGGCTCAGGAGCTTGCTTGGGGAGACACCGAGGAGTATACTCAGGTCTGGGAAGAGGACCTTGGATCGGGCAGGTGGACGGAGGTAGTTCGTACTATCGTCAAGCGAGACAGTGACGGCAAGCTATTCGCATTCACTTGGCAGCGTGGACTCACCGAGTATCAGGAGAACGAGTTCTATGACTGCGAGCTGGTAGAGGTCGAGGTCAAGACCAAGACTATTGAATATTACGCTGAGGTCTGAGCTGGTCGTATTTAGTGAGGGAGATCACAGATGAGCGTTGAGAAGAAAACTACGCGTATGGTGAAGATTCAGAAGAATCAGAGGATCCCTACGTTCAGCTTGAAGGAGCTGAGAGATCTCGTAAAGCAAGCTGAGAGTTTCGATGAGGATTCCTCAGTGGGGCGATATCTTTGGTTCGAAAAGCCAAGCGGATGGGTCGCTTCCATTGAGATTGTAGAGACCAAGGAGGAGGTATGAAGCTATACCGAGAAGTACTCATTGAAACTGCCGAGCAGGCCGAAGCGCTACCTATTGGGACCGTAGCCAGGGCAGAATTCGGGACCGTTTGGTTTGGCGCGGCCTGTAAGGTAAACTCCGGCACCTGGGCGGAGACTGCGGTCGGGGACTTCTTCATGACCGACGACGAACTTATCGGCTGGACGGCTTTTGTTCCCGTCGAAACCAAGGAGGAGCGGATCAAGGACTACTTCTTCGACCGCCCTGGCTGGATGTCCCGTTTCGCTACCCCCTGGGAGGAAGCATGAATGAAGTAATTATCTTCCTTGCGGTTTTCATAGTAGCTAATCTTATCTTATTTTGGGTTATAGGGACAATCTCAGTAGCTACGAGTTCATTAATCATGTGGGGAGTTTACCCTGAGGACAGGAATGTAAATGCTAAGAGATTCGTTCGATCTCCGCTGTGGCCTATTGATCTTGTAAAGCTATGCGCCACTGTTGCTAAGGATGCTCGATGATCATCTATATCCCTAGAGTAATTAATACCGAGGAAGATGCCCGAGCATTGGAGGTCGGTACTGTGATCTTCTATGATACTGGTTACGAAATCCTCACAGGGTCTAAGCTGGGAAATAGTACGTGGCACACTACCGACTACACTGAGACCGGCTGGGACTATCTAGACCGGGACATTCTAGGGTGGACTGCCCTTGTCCGGGTAGATGTGGTAGACTCCCTAACAGAGGTAGTTGCCTCCCGGAGTGAATTCCACTCTGTCGATGATGTGCGATGTAGGCTTAAGGAGCAGAAATGAAGAAAGCAGTGAGATGGTCATTCATGGTATTCGCTATTGTCATGATCATCAGCCTCGCTATTGCGGGTAAATGGTGGATTATTGTGGGAGCTTTCGCAATAGCCTGGCTCCTAGACTGGGCTAATGAGGAGAAATGAGTAAGCACAGAGCAGACGTACCTCAGGTCTCCCGGTATCGGCTCATCGGGCACTCCTGTCACTCCGATTACCCTAACAGGGGAGGGTCCAACTGCGAGCACGTAAGGATCGACTCCCCGATGTCTATAAAGGAAGTAATGGCGCTGGCAGATATCTTCAAGCGGTCAGGCCTAGAACCGCACATCTTTGAGGCTTGACGGTAAACCTTAGGCGAGGTATGCTAGGACTACAAGATGAGCTACCTAGGAGGACACACTATGATGATTTACAAGGGAGTAAAGGTTGAGACTGCGCAAGAGGCCGACGCTTTGCCCGGGAATACTCACTATTTCTTCGACAACGTTGGGCGTCGCTGCTATAGATACGGAAGGTCGTGGGAGTGGGATGAGGGTGAGTACAGCTATCCTCCGTTCTACCCCGCTACCGCTCTTATCGCTATGGAAGCCGAGGTAGAGGAGAGAACTGTATTCAGAGATGCTGTGAGCCCCTTTACCGAGATGTATACCCGTAACGGGGATGATGAGCTTTACGACGGAGAAGGTAATGATATTACTGAGGAGTACAGTAGATGGGTTAATACCCTTCCTACCCAATCACGCATCGTTACGGAGTGGAAGTAATGCTAGGGGATTTACATTCTATACGCTTCATTTGGTTCTGAACACCCTAGCTATTACTCTACTATAAGGAGCAGGCATGTACAAAGAGTTCGAAGATAAGGTCAAGCAGGCTCAAGCCGAGGTGCCTCGAACTGATCCTGTAAAGGGAGAGCCCCCGTACCCGGTGTATCGACCGTCAAAGGGTGAGTTCGTGTGGGTTAATACCCTCAACGACGTGGTTTTCGTTTCACTAGGGGAGAAGTTTCTGGCGAAGGCAGACCAGATAATCCAGGACCAGAATAATTTCGGCAGGATGTCGTGGCTTAACCGTCTATTCTACTCGGGGCATAAGTGATGGAAGAGCTATTCTACCGACCGGTAACTATTGAGACCAAAGAGCAGGCAGGGGACTATTCGACTATGCTATGATCGGCTGGACCGTGCTGGTTCCTGTGACGTTGCAGGAAATTTTCTGGGAATTTGGGGAGGATTGATGTTTAGCGACGAGGAGAAGAGATTCCTGTCGGACTTTGCGGACTGGCTGGAGGGTGGGACTCCTAGGGCATGGGGTTTCGAGAATCCCTGTGCTCCGGGAGTACGCTGGGATCCTACCCACGAAGAGCAGAAGGTCATGGATGCTGTAGATGTTATTCGAGATGCAATCGATTATAGGGAGAGCTTGCGATGATGTATGGACGACATGATGAGATTGCCGACGACGTTATGAAGGCACTCAAGAAGCATGGAGAGTTCGAGACCGAGCGCGATAAGGTAGAATTCATCATCGAGGAAGCTTACGATGACATCTATGCTATTGGCTTTGACGACGGTGATTTCCATGAAGACTGAGCACCTTTACCCAAAGTACGAACGAGACAACTTCAACAGAAGATGGCTGGTTGTTTATGACAATCTATCCTACTTCTCGGAGTACAAATCCTGGAAGTCCTACCACCGGACCAAGACAGGAGCAAGGCTAGCTGCCTGGTGGAGCTGGTCAATGGGCTCTAATGGCATCGGAACAGTGACACTGCACGACACATGGGAGGAAAGCAATGACTGAGGTAAACGACCGAGTTTATAAGAAGGCCGTGAAGCTGGCTCCAGTTCTGTATGGGATCTGGCATGGTACAGGGCACGAGGTAGCCTGGGAAGACCTGAGCGGCTGGGAGCGCGAGCTGTGGACACGTTGCGCTGAGCAGACCGTACTGACTATTGCTCCGGATGTCTGGCAGGAGGGTAATCACGATGCAGGGATCATCCTGCCCGTTGATCCTCCGAGGAAGTTAGGGAACCCGTACCTATGAATATGCTAGCTAATAACAGCGGAACAGCCCTAAAGGAAAAGCATTACTGGTGGATTGCGCGAAGTGATAAGTCCTTTAAGTTCATGACGAAGCGAGACGACTGGGGTAACAAGTGGACGCTACCGGCTGTAAGCGGTCGATGGATCTATGAACTACTCACCAGGGAGGATCGTGACATCCTAGTGCGGGCTGACGATTCCGGAGTATTTCATGAAGTCTGGCCGGAGCTTGACAAGATCCGATCCGCACAGTACGATGACCTTATAGAGAAGAAGCGGGCCGACAAGCAACAGGCCGCTGAGAAACTTATCGAGGAGGTTCGGAGAAATGGCTAAGCACAGCAAGATTGTCTATTGGGATAATGGTTGGGTCCTTACGCCTAAGGGACTTAACCGTCCGCCGAGGTTCTGGGAGGCTGCGGGACTACGTATCCCCAATGGATTAGCCTCCACTGAAATGGTTGCGGAGATCACTGCGGCAGACAAGGCTATGCTTTACGAAGCGTATGAGTCAGGTGTCTTCCGGCAGGTGTGGTCAAAGCTTGGAGGTGTACTGCGCCGTAGGACAGAAGAGACGAGTAGGGACAAGGCAGATAAGGCAAGCGAGATTGCGAAGAAGTACGGACTATGACTGAGTACAATAAGGACCGTACTGCGTTTCGGCGTTATGGATTCTGGTTCCTGGTCCCTGCCGGTAAGCGAAGGGCTCCTTGGTTTCCTAAGGATAAATATTCTCTATATAGTCCCAGTAGAGATGATTACTTCGATTTTGAGACATTGAATCTTCTTACCGAGACGGACCGGGAACTGCTTCTGACCTCCATCGATGAAGGTTGTTTTAACCTTGTATGGCCTAAGATGAGAAAGATTCTCATGCACCGCAGGAAGAACAACTGTGAGCTACTCTTGAAGGAGATGCTGTGATTAATTTCGAGGATCCCGTAGAGGGTGACGAGTATGGTGGTGTGTTCAGTAACCGTAGGGATGCCATGCACTCTATGGCTAAGGACGCTGATGATACACTGTTCGTGGATAGAGGTATGGGTACTAGGCTTCGGAGGGATATTTGATATGGGATATGAACTTATTGAATTCTATTCATCGGTTCCGGAATGGATGGTCTCCTGGTGGATGATCGCACTTGTTATTGCCTTAGTGGCTTTGACTATTGGGTTCTTTACTTGGGGAGCCGTCAATGACTATCGAGATCGAGAGCTGTGGATTTTCGGGGCTATTATATTCCCGATAATTCTTGTAGGACTCTACGTATCTGTGTGCGTGATGGTTGGTGACCGTAATCTCACCGATGCTGAGGCGGATCGAGTATCCGTCGAGGTGAGCGATGCCACAGGAGTTGAAGTCGGTACGTCTGAGGTTGAGGACATGATGAACGGGAACTATGTTCCTGGCGTCAACTATGTTAAGATGACTGACGTAAACGGAAAAGACTACTTCAAGGTGGAGGTTGAGTAATATGGTGCATTACAATGAAGCACGTACAGTGTTCTACTCAGAGATGTCGTTCAAGTGGTACATCCTCCCTGCCGGTGAGAAGAAGGCCCGATGGTGGAAGAGGTATGTGGAGGTTCCCCGAATCAGCGGGTACTGGTGCGAGTACATGACCCCGGAAGAGCGAGATAAGCTTCTGGAGATCTATGAAGCCGATGGTATTACTTCGGTTGCGGAGGCATGCGAATACCTAGCTCCAATCTGGTTCGGACGAAAGCGGGAGTATGAAAGAGAGCGCAAGGCTCGGGGACGTGAAAGGCTAGAATGATGAGGCGTTTAGCCGGGATAGGTATAATTGCCGGGATTATCTGTGCAGGGCTCGGGCTGTTCTTCTTGCTGGGAGGAGATTGGGCAGTCCTGGTCATGTTTGTTGTGACGTTCGTAGGGCTTGGGTCCTGGTTCGCGGGATTGGTTCTTGGTGCGTGGCTGTGGGATGAGGTGCACTGGGCGCTGGGACTGCTGGTTCTGGTACTGGTGGTGATTGTTGCGCCTCCGCTTATCCTACCGCTCGCTAGCGTTCCGTGGTGGATTGCTTACGCTATGTATGGTTTCTGTGCTGCGGTGCTGGTAATCTGTGGGGGTGTAGGACTACTTTTGAAGTACGCGATAGGTCTGATTAAGGGAGATAAGAATGCTAATTGATGTAAATGGTGACGTGTACGAGGGCCGTGCTCATAATGGAGATGCAGGTCACGACCTTAAGTATGATCCTGCGGGAGGACCGGAGTACGTAGTGCTCGGTGTAGGTGAGCGCGCACTGCTGGGAACGGGTACCTGGGTGGAGCCTGGTAGCCTGGACGGCGGTGTAGGCCTGGTGTTCGGACGCAGTGGTCTCGCCGCAAAGCACGGTATTACGCTAGCTAATTCGGTCGGGGTGGTGGACGCCGGATATCGCGGAGAGATCAAGGTATGCCTGATCAACCACGGTGAAGACTCATTCATCATCGAGCCGGGAATGCGTATCGCGCAGTTCGTAGCAATGCCTATCATGGATGCCGCGTGGCTAGGTAACGGGAACGAACGCGGTGAAGGTGGTCACGGTTCCTCAGGGGCTTGACAGTGAGGGGTGGGCGAGGTAGACTCACCTCAGTAGATGGAACCGACTAAGAGGAGTGATGAGAATGAGTGTTGACATTGACGCACTGGGGACCGGTAGCATCGTAGAGACTGAGGGTGGTCTCCTGTACACCAAGGATCGGTGGGGTGACTGGTGGAAGCTGTCCATCGACATGGGGTCCTCACCGTTTAAGAAACTCGACTACCTTAAGACGGGGAGGGTGCTGCGTGAGGCAAAGCACAGCTTCCTAGAGGATTTCCCGGTCGGTAGCGTCATCACCTTCGACAAGGGAGACGTAGCTGTACATCACCGGGAAGACTTCTGGGAGGTTGCTGGGTCGAGCCGCGAGTACACCTCCGAGCAGTTGGAGACCTTCATTTTCGATAAGAACACTATTAAGGAGCTATCATGACAAAGATTTATGAGGACGGCGACGGAGGGTACGTGGCCCTGGTCGCTCACGGCGCAGGTAACGAGGCAGAGCGTGGAGACTTCTCACTATACGGTCTCATTCATTACTGCATTACCGGAGATAAGGTTGAACTATTTGATGGAGCAGACGGTACTTTCTACGAGGTGGACCTTAAGTGGAACAACCTTGACTGGGATGTAGTCAACGACCTTCTCGACGCTGAGGAAGGTAAGATGTGGACGCATAAGCTAGATGATGCCTATTACGACACTATCCGGATCTACGCTGAGGCGCTGGAAAATGATCTAGTTCGTGAGTCACTAAGCGGATTTGGTGTACATGCGTGAGGGCACAGTCGTCCAATTCTCCAATGGGAGGATTGGGCGGCTTATGCCTAGTGGACGGTGGCAAATCAGCGGCCTAGGGGGAGAGACAGAGTGGTCGGACCCCGGAATGGTTATTCTGTGGGTACCGCCTAAGGACGTGAGTGAGTATGCTCTAGGTACTGTCCTGCTCGTGGATGATGGCGACGGTGCCACGTACCCGATAGTCAAGGATGGGCACACTATCCCTGGAGGAGGCTGGTGGGCTGGACCTTACGGGGTGACTATGCTAGACTCTCAGGTAGCAGAAACGGACTACACGATGATCTATGGAGGTAAGCGATGAGTGATTGGGCGCAGAGTCTTAGGGTAGGCAGTATCGCGTACAGTGTGCCTAAGGGCAACATCGCGGTCAAGACCGACAAGGACGAATGGCACGAGATCGAGGTAAGGGACGGCTGGATCGTTGACGATCTCGACATGATCAGCTCCTACAAGGAGTCTGACGTTGTCGTAGCCGTTGACATGGTGTATGGTGCCGAGGTTGGGACGGTACTCGTGAGCGACTACGGGGCCTACTTCAAGATGGGTGACGACGAGTGGACTGCTACCGGGGTTACCGGGACGGTTGCGGACGAGACTGTGCGCAGTATGCGCGGACTACGGGAGGTTTGAGATGACACACAGCAAGGTTTACACGGACGGAGAGTACTTCGTGACTCTTGTCGCACACCCCTCGAACGGTAGGGCTATTAGTGTTGATGAGGGATGCGCGTCTCTTTTCGGTCTTCTTGAATACTCTATCGAGGTAAGTGGCGGAGATCTCTACGTCTATGATGGTGACGATGAAGAGATCTATGTTGCTGAGGATGATTGGGTAGGTCTTGACAAGGAGGCTGTATCTGATCTTCTGCGGGCTGCTGTCACCGGTGAGGCTGAGGAGCTAGGTAGTGAGTATCGTAGGGCTGTGAAGGCTTATGAGGAGAACCCTGATGACCCTGAGGGTGCCCTCGGGCTAACGGAAGCGCACCCCGTAGGGACTATCGTGCGGATGGACTATGGCTGGAGCGTAGGCGGGGCTGATGCTTTCGTGAAGCGTGCAGATGACCGCTGGGAGATTACCGGAGGGGCTACCACTTACACTGACGAAGAGATCGAGTCTGAGGATTACGAGGTGATTTATCATGCATGACGGAAGCGTTGTGATCATTCAAGGACGACTGTATAAGCGGGTCAGAGGTATGTGGGCCGCTATGATCGAAAGCGCGGGATATCGCTCAACGGATACACAGATCCTTGAGTCGTCTCCTACGGTACTGCTTGAGGCTAATCCTCTTGATGGTCTAGAGGAGGGTGCTATCGTTACCGGTCCTAGGAAGTGTGACGTTGCTATTAAGAAAACGTCTGATGAGTGGTTCGGTCCGGGAATGATCGGTGTTTCAGACGAGGATGTTCTGCGCATCTTCGGGAACGATCTAGTAGTTGTGAGGAGTAGGGGATGATTGGACGCACGGCGGACGGTCGATTCTGGCTAGGAGTCGGAGATGAGTGGTGCCTACTGTCAGTAGATGATTCTGTAGTGCTTAGCGCTAGTGGATTTGAGCATTCTGGTGGTATGGTGATCTATGAGCCTACTATCCTGGAAGGTCTAGTGGCGGGCTCAATCATCGGATCTATTCATGACCCTGGGCTAGTAGCCGTCAAGACTAAAGACGGCTTATGGGTGATTACTCAAGAGTGGATGAACGCATTCGAGGACGACGAAATCCTTCACTACTTCGGAAGTGATGTAGAAGTAGTGAGAGCGGTTCGATGAAGGTAGCAGGTGCCTGGAACAAAACTATCGATTGCCCTGAATGCGGGTCCTGGGAGGCTGTATGGACCAGTAGGTTTGCGGGACATGACGTAGAACATTCCGGTGATGTATCCATATGGTGCCGTGATTGTGCAACGGTATCGGATCTTCTTATGATGGATGTAGAAGAAGTACGAGTCTCTCCGGGCGAACGGAACTGGAAGGACCGCCGTGAGGTATATCACTACGGTCGTATGGATTGGTGGGATGAATGTCCGGATGATGTGATGGTGCACGTAGGGAGGAAGGAGACCTCCGAGTGGCTATACCGAATCCGTGAAAGCATTAATGAAGGCTACGAGGATGGTTCTGCCCTATATAAGTTGAAGGTAGTAGGTGAGATGCCCTCCGGTCTGCGGTACGACAAGGTAGATGGTTGGGGCGAGGAGTCCTGTGGTTACGTGAACGCTTATGAGTTTCCCGGATCGGTATCGCTGTATCTTCCCAAAGGGCAGTTGGAGCTTGTGGAGATGAGTGTGCTAGACTCTGAGTAAGATAGTGGAAGATGAGATGAGGAGTAGAGGATGAGCGGACTTACATGGGGTGAACTGACAGGAGTCGGTGAACTCAAGCTCGACGTAGACGCGGCAGTGAGGCACCTAGAGTGGACCTTTGAGCCTGGTGATATCGTTCATCTGGTGAATCTTAGGCCTAAGACTGGTGGTGCAAAGACTACTGTAATCAGTATGGGCGCAGAGCTTGGCGAGATCGTAGAAGGTCTTAAAGACCAATTCGAGCAGATCTGTGTTACCCCATGGTCCACGTACTACCAGATTGCTCCGTCTACTGAGGTAGTTCAGGGGACAGGTGTACGTCCGGACAAGACTGTCTGTGCGGGAACACGTGTACTTTTCGCTGACCTTGACGTAGGTAAGAGCGGAGGATTCAGTAGTAAGGATGAGATCGATTATTTCATCCGAGAGTTGGGAGTTACCCCTGGGTCTGTGGTGTGGACCGGTACAGGTGGAGCACACGTAACGTGGAGGCTCGGTGTAGAAGATGCACAGAAGCTTCGAGGAGACTTGTCCGGTAGGCAGATCGGTGAACGCTGGTGGACATTCCTAGACGCGGAATGCCGGAGGCTAGGACTAGACCACGTGGTGATTGATAGGCTTATCGATCTGGACGCTCGGGTTCTACGGCTACCTGGTACTATCAGGTACCCCAAGTATGAGGGAGACGTTACGGCTCCGGTGGTGGCTGAATACCTCAGTGATGAACGTATCGGATACGATAAGTTCTACGAGGTGACTAACAAGACTTTTGAGCCGTACCAGAAGCGAGTGTGGGAGAGGCGTGAAGAGGATGCTGGACTACTCTCACAGATCATCGATATTACGGAACGACGGGGTAAGTGGGCTGATCTAATTATCCTATCGATGATTGACGAACTAGCCGATGAATACCTTACGTGGGACGAGATTCTATCGGAATACGGATGGACTCGGTTTCGTGAAGGCGGGGACGGCAGTGTAGAGTGGACTAGGCCTGGTGGTGAAGGGAAGAGTGCTACGGTAGACTGGCCTGAGTCCCCTGGGATGATGAGCCTATTCAGCACGGATCCATCGACTGGAGTACTGGATTTGTTCGAGGCAGAGATCCCTTTGACGAAGTGGAGGGTATTTTTGAGGCTGATCCATGAGGACAATGCGTACGAGGCTTTGGACGACCTGGGGCTCCGTGCTAAGGGTGGACGGTAGGGCTCAGGCCCTTACAGAGGTAATAGGTTTATAATTACGTAATTCCATATTTATCTATTGCCCTGTGTGGACCCCTCCTCGGACCCGATTCTCCGGGATACAATTCTCCGTAATTTCGGTGCATAGATTCTCCGAGATTGGATTTAGTCCAATTTATGAGTTGCATCTTAGCTTCCTGAACAAAGGCTGGGAGTTTTAGTATTATGACAGATGGTATCGATGTGTGAGAATCTATAGTGTGTGGGACACAGTATGTTGTGTGCTACACTATAGGTGGTGATCTACTCACTTCCCACACCCTTCCGGTGGATCGGCCCTCTGGCTTGCGCTAGGGGGCCTTTCTGTTGACACGGACCGAATCGGTGTGGTATAATTGATACTGTAGTTCGGTATGTGGTCTCTAAATTCTACCAAAAACGCTACAGAAACCGTCTCCGTTAGGGGGCGGTTTTCTGTTGGACAAAGCTATGGTGCTTGGTGTATACTTGAGTCGGAGGCGATCTATATGACGCCTCTAGGGGTAGCTCCCTGGTGCAATGACCCACAGGAGAGATCTGTCTTCTGTTCAGAATTTAGATAACGAAAAGAAAGAGTATCAATGAACCACATTATCGATGCACTACCTGATGGTCCTGCGAAATTGGACCTCACCTCCCTTGAGTCATTCAAGGATTCTCTGTACGCTAGGGCTTATGCCATTGTCCACACAGAGGCTCAGGTGGGGAACTTCAGCCACCTAAGCACAAACAACGCTGCTGTGCTCCAGGTCATGGATGACAGGGATTATACTCCCGAGCGTGGTAAGCGACCCTCACCGCCCAATGATCTAAAGAAGTTCGTCATGAAGGTACGACCTAATGCTACGGGTGAAGGAGTCTGGTACCGTTACGACGGCATTGCCTGGGTCGAGGAGCCTACTAATATGGCCGAGTCCATCTTTCATACGATTGTGGGCGCAGTTCACAATGCGTATAATGACCTACGGAAAGACGAAAAGCTTATCCCTGCTGGAGCAGATGAGAAGGCAATCAAGCTTATCGATAAGAAGATGAATGACTACAAGGACCTCAAGGAAAACAATAGGCCTCAAAAAGACTCCATCGCATTCATCACTAATTACCTTACTCTCCCATACGATCCCTTCAACTCCAGCCAATACCTCATTATGAGTGACGGAAAGATTCTGGATCTACAGGCATCGTCTGAGAACAAGGAACTTACATTTGTTGATGTGGGTCCGGAGGCTTATATTCATAGCAGGTACAAGACTAATTTCAAGTATATCCCCGAGTCAACTCCGGGGCCTGCAATGCACCACTACCTGTCTACGTCCCCTGTAGATTACGATACGGGTGTGAACATGTGCAGGGCTATCGCTTGTGGTCTGTTCAGTTTCAAGCCTAAGAAGTTCTACTCTCTTATCGAGATGTACGGAGAGTCCAATACGGGTAAGTCAATGCTTTTGGAGGCCGTCATCGGTAAGGCTATCCCTGGTCTCACTACTCCGGTCAACGAAGATCACTTTGGCCGTCGCCCTAACAACTTCGCCCTAGGTGATATTATCGGGAAGCGCGTGCTGACCATGGCCGAGTACTCCGGTACATTCTCCGATAGCCGCGTGAAGTCTGCCACAGGTAAGGATACGATGAGAACGGATGTCAAGTATAAGGGTCCAGTATTCTTCATCTTCGATGGAGTGATAGTGATCACCTCCAACTCCTCCACAGGTACTAACCTACCGCTCACCGATCCGGGTATCCGGGAGAGATTGTTCCCTATCCCGTTCCCACACAAAATCGTGGACGGAAGGTACATGGACGAAAATGGTGTGACCACGGTATGGGAGGGAGAAGACCTTAAGGAAAGCGCTCTCCCGGCTGAGAACGATACTACTCTATCCTGGATGCTTGACATGTGGATAGAGCAGGAGAAAAAGGACACCTTTAGAATCGAGAGGACCCCGGCCCAGGAACGAGAGATAGCCCTCCGTACCGGTGAGGCTGACCTGTTCAATGACTTCCTTGCAGATATGGAGCGAGACAACGGATGGGCTCACGACCCTGACTCTAAGCAAGTTGACTGGGTACCTATCTCCGTGGTCCAGCCTAAGTACGCAACATGGCTTAACGATCAGGGCTACAACAAGAAGCAAGCTCCATCCGATATGGCACGGCTTGTCGATGAAGGAAGGGCGAGTAAGAAGTCCGGATGCAAGCGGCTCCATAATTGGGTAGAAAACTCCCACGTAATTAGGAACAGTATTACCTCCGATGACAGCCTTACTAAGAGGATGTAGTTTCACTAAATAGAAGGGACCCTCAGACACGGTTTGGGGGTCCTTTCTTCTGCCTTATTTTGAAGGCAGGGCTATGCCTCAGTTTGCCTTCGCTGCCTTAAATCTGCCTTAAAAAGTCAGAGAAGGCAGAAGAAGTCAGAGCTTGCCTTAATAAAAGTGCAGGTCAGATGGTATATATATATAGAAAAGGCAAAAAGGCAGGGAAAAGTAAAAAGTAGTAAAGAATAGAGAATAGTAGTAGTAGTAAGTAGTAAGAAGAGAAGTACCAGGTCAGAGAGATTCAATGATTTAGATCACACACTAAAACACTCAACTATGAGAGACTTTTACGAAAACCCTGCCTTTTTGCCTTTTTGCGCTACAAGAAGAGTATAACCGCAGGTCAACCCCCAAAAATGACGAAGGCAGGAAGAAGGCAGGGATTTTGCCTTGACACAGGGTGCCAGGAGTGGTAGGCTTGCCACTCAATATACCTACCACTAAGGAGATAATATGAAGCTAAGCAATAATTGGATTAAGTCTGGGCTATCACTACAGCATGTGTCGTCAGGGCTAGCCTCTGAGCCGGGGCCAGATACTAAGCGAGTAGCTATCAAAGATGAAGAGCGCCTATACGACTCTACGGATTTACTGGAAGCTGCGAGCACGGAGCTATTAAGGATGCTTATACTCGAAGCCCCGAAGGAGAACTATTATAACTTCACTCCTCGGTACGTTTTCCGAGCATTCTCCGCCGCACAGAGGAGCATCATCTACGCTGGGCGTGTGGTGCAGGCTTTCGCTACAGAAGCGGTCAGCGGAACTGTACCGGTTGATTATGGCTACGTCGATCATTTCAACAAGACTGTATCCATGGGAGTCAAGGCCGCATCCTCAGCAGGACAACCCGTAATGTGTGTTATCGATAGTGCTGTAATTAATGTTCCCGATGTGGAGAAGTACACTAAGGAGTCCGAGAGCACCGGAGAACTACAGATTCCCCTCAACTTTGAGATCACGGATCCTTCACGCATTCATGTATTCTATTCCCAGAGACTAGGCGAGGTTTGACGTACATCGCACGTCAATGCTAAACTGATCTCACCCATTTAGCATCCGTACCCAATGTACGGCAATGGTAGGCCCTCTTCTCCGTACGGAGGAGGGGGTCTTTTTGTGATGAAGGTCACTGGATTTATTGAGATGTGGTGGAAATGTCCAGTATTGGGGCGGTATTGAGGTGAAGGTTGAGCAAAATCATATCTACTGGCCTCTTTATATAGTAGAGGGTGTTTTACTTAATCCCTTTAATTATCCCTACACACGGAAGGACACATCATGGAAATGATAGTAGCAATTCTAGTACTAATCCTCCTAATCAAGATCGCTTGACACCACCTCCTCCATCCTGCTACACTGAACCTGCGATTGAGATCCTTCTCTATCCGGTTGTCAACACGGATCGACCCTTCACTCTACGGAGCGGAGGGTCTTTCTGTTATACTAGACCTAGGCCCAGACCTAAACAGTCACAGGCGCTTTGATGATCCAACCCCGGCTCTCCCGACCGGGGTTGTTTCATGCCCGGAGTGTGTGCTAGGATAGCTACGCAGCCAATGCCCCGGTACTGAACCGGGTAGGACCCTCGGTAGCCGCGAACTGCCGGGGGTCCGCTTTTTCTCCTCAGGGAAAGCGCTTTCCCAACCTGTACACTTTCTTTGATAGTTGCCAGACCAAAGTCAAAACCGTTCCAGATCCAGTACGGTCCTGCCCTTGACACGGAGACCTCCCCTCGCCTAAGCTGTAGTCCTACACGGAGGAGGCGGTCAAAATGCACACCGGAGCCTAAAGAGCCCACCCAGATTCACCCTTGACTTCACAGGAGCCAGGGGTAGTATGCTGATATAACCCAGCAACCACACGGAGGAATCACATGTTCACAGCCATTGCTTCGATCATCGCAGTGGTCCTAACACTCGGTCTAGGGTTCAGTGTCCTGGGGTGGAAGGACTTCGGCTTCACACGGCTCAGATTGCTGGGGGTCTTAGTGTGTGGTATACCTCTGCTCGCCGTCATCTTACTTACGGTCCTGGCTGCTATCATGATCCTACTGGGACACGGCAATGAGCCGGTACCCTTCCTGTCTGGTGGTTGACACCGGTCCAGGAGCCTGGTAGTCTCTCCTCATACGGCGCGGATAGCGACAGAACAACAAGGGCGAGCCTACTGGCTAGTTGGGTAGTTATGATGTACCTCTCCCTTGTGGCCGTAACAAACTTTCAACTCATACGGAGGACCAATGACCGCAGCAATCATTTTTCTATCTATCCTCTGTGGCGTCGGCCTAGGGTCATCTGCCGCTGAGTTCGGAGACTACGGCGGAGGATTCACCGCAGTCAAGATTTCATTGTTCACGGCGGGCATCATTGTCTGCACCCTCATCCACACGGGAGTCATTTCATGAAGAAGATTTTTTCAGCCCTGGACATTTTCCTCGCATCAGCCGCCCTGACCTATTCATTCCTTAAGTGGACGCGCCGATGACCAAACTAAGCATTGGATCATTCGGGGATATCGACCTGGAGGTTTACCTGGCATATAGTGGAAAGATCCACCTGGCCTCGGACTCTCTAGACTTCGACACAGCTATCACATCCGAGCAGCTACAGGCCCTCACGGATGCAGCACAATCCCTGGAGGACAACGCATGACCAACCTCATCGCAGCCATCCTCGTCCTAATCACCTTGGCGGTCATCGTCACGGGTACTATCCGACACGGCTGGACTTGGTTCTATCTGGTTCCTCTGTGCCTTATCCTCGTCGCTGGTACCTTCGTGGTTCTGGCATGACAGTAGGTCTACTGGTCGGCATGTTTCTCGGGGGCCTGTGCACCATCACCACTCTGGAGACTCTTCGATGGTGGTGGGAGTTCGGCTGGAGTAAGTGGATGATCATTCCCCTTGTGCTGTGCGGTCTGCCTGTGCTAGCCTTGGTACTGATCTTCATCCTACTGACTGCCTCAATAATCCTAGGAGTTTGACATGCACTCACGACCTACCTTCACGGTTCCCGTAAGCTCCGACACGGATCTTACTATCACGGTTATGCAGGACGGCTACCTGGATTTCGATATCTTCGATTCGGACGGAGACCTTGACCGTACCGTCACCTACACCACGGATGAGGTAGCTCACTTCCTCAAGGAGTCAGGAATGCTTGACGCCATCTCCCGAGTACGGTAAGCTCTCCACATAACCCAAGCAACCACACGGAGGATCACATGACTTTCGAGCCCACACACCGAACGATCAACGCTATCGGGGACATCCCTTCTGGGACCCCGATCCGCGTAGCCAACATCACGTCCTTCGATAACTTCGGTGACCTACTCGCATACCTAGGGGATCAGCCGTACATTTCGTACAAGAATCACGGGCACGGTGTAGAGTTTAAGGATGATCGCGTGATGTACGACAGCAACACGGCTCTCCCCGGAGACTACGTGCTCACGGACGGAGATCGATTTGCAGTGACCTCCCACGCCCTAGGGTTCCGGGAGAATCTGGATACCACGTACGCTCTGCGGTTCCGTATGTCCAACGGAGATGAGTACTCTAGCCGGGACCTCACCCAGGAGGACGCTGACGTTCTTCTGGATTACGCACGGGACCTCAAGAATACTAAGAACATCTGGTTCAAGCTCACGGATAACTCTAAGGTTCTCCTGAATCCCCAGCATATTTCTAGCGTGGAGGTTATCGAAAATGACTGAATACTTCGAGCAGTCTTTCCGTACTAGCGATTCCGAGGAGATTATCTGATGGCACTTTTCAAGTTTATTCAGAATGACAAAGGTCAGGTACTGCTGAACCGTAGTGATCTTACGGGTAGCGCGGTTCTGGGAACCTATGACGTACACGGTACGCCCGCTATGACTTCGGTATCCGACGCAGACCTCCGTGAGTTTGCTGAATATATCCTGGAGAAAGTCCCTAAGCCTTCACCGATCAAGGACACACGGAAGACTATCACCACGGTCGGAGACCTTACGGGGCGTCATATCGGACAGGGAGATGTGCGTTTCATTCTCCCTGTCTCTACTATCACGGGCACGATCACGGAACTCTACCATGATGTTCAGTATGAGCAGGATATGACCGGAAAAAAGCTCTATAACGTCACGGCTACCGTTCGTGTGGGGAACATCCTCCTAGAAGACCTTCCCCTCAGCACTCCCTGCACCGAGGTGGACTTTTCATAGGTCGAGAGGGACACGGACACCCTAGACGATTTCTGAGCCCGGGAAGGGGCCATAAAAGATGAAGTATACTTTTGAGATTAATAGCGTCAGCGTACAATTCGACCGAGAATACGTCGAGACCATGACGTACATCAACGAGGATACGGCCTATATCAATCCTAAGCGTATCATCGCAGATATTGACGGAATCCTTCGACACGGCGACCACATTTATTTGGATGTTCGCTATACTCTGCGCCGAGTCAACGATTACGAGTTCTGGACACTGGACGCCGGGTATGGTACGCTGTACGAAGCATACGAGGACACGGATGAAGTACCACAAGAAGTCATCAACGCTGTTGCACTATTCGAGGAGAATTTCACATGAGCAATAAGATTACCCTGAACTTCGACACTAAGCTTAAGTTCCACATTGTAGCCGGAGTTGCGGGTGAGCGTGTGACCAGGGCTGTATATAGCCAGGACACCGGTTTTGTCGATCTCCGATCCACGGTATTTATAGGATACGTTGACGTGACTACGGACACGGATGATTACGTCGGAACTATCAACGGCACTCACGTAAAGCACATCAATTTCGAGCGTCACCTCGACGTACTTAATCCTGAGGCTATCGGCAATCTTTGGGGAGTATACTCCTGGGATGACGTTGCGGACACGGATGAGGACATCGAGCTGGAGGATCTTCCCAGCAACGATATTCCTGACGCTATCCTTGACATGCTTGAGTGACCTGTGGTATACTGACGGCGTAGCATAAACAACACTCAAGGAGAGTAATTTAATGGAAACGCTTGGCACCTGGAAGAACGGTTGGTACGTCGTAGGAGACGACTCCACGCTAGCAATCGCGTTCGGTGATGGTCGCACGGCAGCAACTAACACGGTCTGGGATCTTTCCGTTATTGAAGATGACACGGAACGCGAAGTAGAGTACGCTGAACTGCTGAATATTCTCCTTAACGCGCAACTAGTTGACACGGAAGTCCTTAGCGGAATTGCTGTAGATGTTACCGATGAGTTCGATTGGTACGACGATGGCCGAGCACGGGCACTCTATACTCTCAAGTCTGAGGACACGGATAACGTTTACGCCGCAAACAGCGATGAATTCGAAAACCTTGTTTCACTGCTCAAGGAGTACACGGAAGAGGCCACGGACAATGAGTCCGAGACTGCGTGAGATTCTCCACCAGGAGGAATCAAAGAGCACCGCGACACGGTGGCTTGAGTGGCTCTTGATGTTCAGGAGTTCGCCTAGACAATATGACAGATACGTAGAGAAGCGATTTAATCCCATCACGGGAAGAATGGAGTAGGTCATGCAACGATACACATTGCAGGGAATCGCAGATGACCTAGAGTCAGGCGCACAAATTGCAGTCTACGTAGCCCGGTACAACACGGTCGCTAATCTCATTCACCAGATCAAGGATTACACGGACGAGACTTATACACAGGTCCGCTCCAGTGAATCCAGGATTTACCATGAGTCAGGAGGTACTGTCTCCCTGTACACGAACACGGTACAATTCCGAGGTGCCAGCCTAGATGTTGCTGTAGTTCCTCACGGATCGGCTGCTGACTTTATCGGTGTGTACATTCACGGGGTTGAGATCATTGAGTATTGATTACAATAAAGTAATGGTCGCTACGGCATCATTTTCTGATCCGCTTCCCGGCGTAACAATTGAAACTGATAAGGGCGAAATCATTATTGCCCTAGAATTCGTGACACGGACGATAGGTGTGCACGGTCCTCCTGGTGTTACTGTTGGTGACGTTGTGGCGGTAATATCTGAGCTAGCGAAGACTGCCACGGCTGAGCAGGAATTTCCTTTTAATGCCACGGAAGACGACCCTATGATTTTTGAGCAGTCTTTCTTCTGGCAGACAATAGAGTTCTGAGGCTTGACATGCGGACACGGTTCGTATAGGCTAGGGTCAAAGAGGACCCACAACACGGAGGTTTTAATGCCAGACTTTACGGAGTACCTAATCGACAGAGCACTCTCCGGTGACGGTTATCTGTCCTACGATCATGCACCAGGGGCCAGTGACCTAGACCAAGCAACACGGAGAGCACGACAGCGTGATGCAATGCGGAGTTTTATCATCGTAGATCCTGAGGACTACCTCACAGAGATTGAGGCTTGACACGGCAACACTCCCGGCGTAGGCTGTAACCAACAGATCAACCACACGGAGGTTAGAATGTACCGAATCATGTTCAAGGATTCTACGATGAAGCGGGCGATGGGGCTCGGCAGTGACGGATACCTTGTGGATAAGAAGCTGTTTCAGCTCATGTTTGAGAAGGATAAGGCCGAAAAGGCTGCGGTGGAGATCCGAAACGACTTCCCTGATGCGGTTGTCACCGTAGTTCCTTTCTGATAGACTCACGGTACACAGACCAACACGGAGGACAGATAGATGCAGATCACTACAGATAACCTAGACAAGTCCCTTTATGATAACGGATACCTTGTGGTGGCCCGTATCGGGGACTCCGGTGACGTACATTACGGAAAGTTTTTCAAGCACGAAACTATTTCGTACGGTAGGCTTGAGTCATACAGCCACGCAGATGATGTCGTACGGTCGCTAATCCCTAATGGGCAGTGGGACGGTGCAGTCATTCACTACGCACCGCACTCTAAGCGATACACGGTTAAGCGTGGCGAGGTCCTGTGAATATTCTTTGGGACGACGGAACTCCGCTACGGTGGGATGATGGCACGGCTATTACCTGGGAGGACGAATGACCTACGAGGAATTCCTTAAGACGGAACTCGCATACGAATTAGCGGATATTCAATATGACCCGCAGGTCGGAATTGTATACGGTAGGGCAAACATCGGCTTTACATACAATGGCGTATCGTATTATCCTGATGCACGGGTAGCATTCCATCTTGACGCGCAGGTGATGCGATACCGCCGAGTGTGATGCCTAGCACGTTAGTCATAACTATCCGTTATGGCTAGCCCGCTAGACATAGTGAGCACGGACCAAAGTCAAAACTACCGCTTGACTCCGATGCACGGGCACGGTAGGCTGAGGTCACCGAAGCAGCCGACACGAAGGAAGTATCATGACGCATCGACCGACACCGAACAATCTGACCATCGAAGTCACCTTTGACTCTGAGGTGTGGGACTCCCTCACCGAGGAGGAGCGCACGGTTTGGGTCGATGACCTGGTGAGTGCCGCGAGTGATGAGGCTCACGTCACGTCTTTCTGGCACAAGTACACCACGGCTTGACACTCAGCAGGACGTACGGTAGGCTCACGGCATGACGACAGACACGGCTCTAACACGGAGGACAACATGACTACAGATAGTCAGCGCCGGATCATCGCCGCACGTCTTATGGGACTGTACGGTGAGGACTTTATGGTGGATACTTACAACGATGAGGTCACGGTCTCTTACCCGACCACGGAGAATGGGCGCACACGGTATGTCTCCGGTGTTGCGTACCGGAACCTGGACGGACGTAAGCGCGTCACGGAGAAGGACTGCCAGATCATCGCTGGGCAGATCAACGGGAAGATCATGTCCGGATCACGTGATCCACGATACACCGACCAAGCACGGACCGATTACAAGATGGTGCTTGACAAGCTTCCCCGCCTTCGCGTAGTCTACTCCTGACACACCAACAAACACGGAGGTCACAATGACCAAGTACACCTGGACCCAGCTCCCCACGGATTACCCGAACTTCGAGGCGACACGGGAAGACGGGACATACATGCAGGTCTTCGAGTCCCTGGATTCCACGGATGAGTTCCCACTGTACGATGTTTTCGTTCGCACGGACTCCGGATGCTGTGAGTTCCTTGAGGGCGAGCTGGAAGTTTCCGATGATCGCACGGTCACGGACCTTATGGAGAAGGCCGAGGACGTTCACCTCCCCGATGATGCCACGGGTTCCGATGGATGTGACACGGAGCACGTTGTCACCGCTTGACGGTCACGGTCTGTACCTGTAGGCTCTAGGCACACCAAGAAAACAACACGGAGGAATCCCCATGAATTTCGAATACGACTGCCCCACCAGCTACCACGACATGCGCCGAGAGAATCGACTCCGAGATCTGGTGGCATCCGCACTGTGGCTGTGCGGTTACTCGGCAAACGAGGGGAATATCGCTGATGTGCTGGAGGATCTGCGGGGACGATACGGTGACGGAGCCGATAAGCAGATTGTTGCCGCACTCAATGAGGAATACCTCACGGACCTGTTCAAGCGAAAGCGTGACGAGCGCAGCCGTGAGAAATTCGCGGATGAGCTAGCCGAGCGTGTTTGGGCCACGGTCAGGGATATGACCGGGTTCACGGATGATCAGAAGGTCATCCCGGAGGATCTGGCCCTGCGCGTAGGACTCAAGGCGGGCGAGGAGCAGGCTCAACTGGACGCCCTGCGCCGTAAGATTTGGGGCTGGTGATCTGAGAGAGCGGGGACCTACGGGTTCCCGCTCTTTCGTTCTGTGACCTAGAGCGCACACCAAAGTCAAAACAGCGCTTGACGCGCCCCGGCCCGGGGTGTAGGGTAGGGACTACCAACGAACACACGGAGGAAAAATGACCAACTACATCGACAGCCACACGGGCGAAGAGCTGGACGACTTTGACCTGCACGAGCGCTACGATCAGTGGCTCGATGAGGTTTACCCTGAGGTCGAATTGGGGATTTCCGTATTCCAGCCGTCCGAGATTCTCAAGGAATTGGAGCCGATTACGTACCGAGTCGGATTCTCCGATTTCCTGCATTTCATGACGGAGGACGATTCCATTATCAATATGGAGGATGCCCCGGAGTGTGAGGAGTGCGGCGAGGAACTTTCCACGGATGAGGTTTCCGAGTGTATTTCTGCGGAGTACGGGCAGATGATCTGTGTGGAGTGCTTCAACGCTGACGACGAGTGATATACGGTGAGGGCGGGACTACGGTCCCGTCCTTTCCGCGTGTCTCCGGCATGAGCGCATACCAAAGTCAAAACTAGGGTTGCGGGCACCGGTCGATGGGTGTACAGTAGGAACTACCAACCACGGAAGAGGGAAGTCATGGCTACGGCATACGATGAGGATTACGCGGATGAGTACGCACGAGTGCTCAAGTCCACGGGCAATGAGGCATACGCACGTAAGCGCGCTTTCGCTATCGCTGAGGGCTGGGAATGGGGAGGTGAGCCGGAGTATGATTGAGGAGTACAGCGAACTCTGGTTTGAAATTCGCGGAGAGACGATGACCGATGCGGAAGCCGACAAGATTACCGATGCACTGTGGAGGAACCGATGATTGACTACGAAGCAATTGGGCAGAACGTTCTAGATGTAGTCGGCCCTACAGTGTGCGAGCGCGCATACGGCACCACGGATCCGGAATGGGTGGGACGGTACGCTATAGAGTACGGTGACGCCAACGAGGATTGGACGCTCAACTAAGAGACCAGAGTCTAGCCACGGCTAGGCTCTGTTTTCGTGTCCCCACCTGCAAGCCATACCAAAGTCAAAACTAGTTGGCCGTAGGGCTTGACTCCGGTGCACTGGCACCGTAGAGTAGGCACTACCAAAGCAACCGACCGGGAGGTCACCGTGAACATTTCTGAGTACATCGCACAGAACCGCGACCAGTACGTTACCGATGAGGCTAACGGCCTGATTCTTTTCAGCGTCGGATCGAACATGCTTTCCGGTGTGACCATCGATACCTACGGCACTTTCACCGGCGATTCCTGGCAGGAGTCCGAGGTCGATTACATTTCTCAGATTGGGGAATGGGTAGATCACACTCAGGCACAGGGAAAGACTATTGATATCGATTATGAGGATGTCGATTTCAATTATAATTTCTCTCCCGTACCCGCAAAGAATATCAAAGGTATTATCCCGGAACTAGCGGATTCTATGGCGACTGCGATTATCAATAATGTTTACGGCATTCTTGATTACAAGATCACCAGCACTTTCTCCCCTGCGGCGTACAATTTCGCCACCGATTCATTCGATGCGGATTGGCTTATCGATATCGAGGAAATGGTCGAGGAATACGGCGATATGGATATTGCCGATATTGAAACACGTGCACGGAAGGAATACGCCTCGGAGTCCGGATTCATTTCGTACATTCCGGATTACTTTGAAACTAAGTATTCGTGGGCGATTCTCTGGGCATACATTGACCAGATTCTCCAGGACAATTTAGAAGATTTGTGGACGGAAGTCTTAGATGACGAGCACACCATTTTCATGGATAACGTGGAAATTGTGCTTAATGCTCCCCTGTACCGTAAGGCGTATGAGGCGATCACCGGAGAGAGCGCACCGGAGAGCGTGACCGATGAGGATTCGCTCATGGACGAACTGCCCGCTGATTACAGGCAGGACGAGCGCCTGTTCTGACCTGAGAGATAGTCGCCCTACGGGGCGGCTGTTTTTCTCCTGCTGATCTAGTGGCCGTACCAAAGTCAAAACTGATCGCTCGGAGCGCTTGACTCCCCTCACCGCATGACGTAGGCTGTAGACACAACGAAGGAAGAGGAACACATGATTCTCATCGGACGAGCACTAGTCACCCTGGTCACCATGACCCTGTACGTGACCATCGATCTGCCGATTGCAATTTTCACCAAGGAGAGCATCTGACATGGAGCGTCACCACATTGATTCCGACGAATTCGAGCAGTGGGAAGCGCAGGTCGATATGAGTACCGGGCTCGATGAGCCGATTACCGCATCACGCGAAGAACTCTATGACCTTTGGGTTGAGGGTTATAGCACCTGGGAGGTCCCCGGAATTCTCGGGTGACCTAGAACACTCGGACGGGGCTTGACACTACAGGCCCCGTCCCATAGACTTACGGTACAAACCAAGTCCACAGGAGGACAGCATGTCTTACGATTACACTGACGTGAACACCGGAATTGACTACACTGACGACGAGATGGAAGACATTTTCGAGGGGTCAATTAGCGGTCTCCACGACGACGTGGAGATTCTGGGGTATTCTTTCAGCCCGGGTAAGGCGCTCCGGGAACTGGATTACACCGCATTCCGGGAGGAATTCAACAATTGGCTCGATTCCGAGATTCAGGAGGGCAATTACCGGGAGTATGTCGATTCTCCCGAGTGCGAGGACTGCGGGGCAGATCTGGACCAGGACGACGTTACCGAGGCCCTGGCGAACTATGATCGTCTTGTGTGCCCGTCCTGCGGAGAGGACTCCGACGACGAGTGATCTCTAGAGCAGCCGCCGAGCGTGCTCTAGCACAGACAGAGTACGAAATGCTTTTCGCTGCACCGAATAAGTCGGAATTTGACGAAGGAATACGAATCCCAATCTATTTTGCGGCGGGAACACGTAAATGGTACGCCTATGGGAAGAATGGAAAAGTCGATGGGTATATTGCGCCGTTTTTTGACCTCGAATACCCGGAAGTCGTCGCCCGCAGAATCAAATACCGGGGCGAAGTCCAATTGTTCTCCCGTAACGGCACTATGCGCGGGTGACATGATTGACGGCCCGGTAATGATGGATCTAGTCGTCAAGGTGGAGCGCCTGGAGGACTCTATACGGGTCACGACTAACGCTGGGACCACCGACCACAGACTAGACGCTACAGTGCCTGCCATGCGCTCTGTGCGTCGATCACGTACAGGGGATTATTACCTAGTGCCCTTGACACGCCTAGCCTAGAGGTATAGGGTAGGAAATACGAACAACGTCCTAGGAGGACACAATGACGGATCCGCGTAACCGTATTGCCCGAGCACTCGCCATGGCTGACCCGATGGGTCCCGATGATTTCGATGATACTACCGAGCAGGAACAGAGCATTTATGACCGTATGGCGCTGGCCTCACTGAATAACGCACATCTTTACGCTGTGCACACTGTGAGCGCTCCGGAGACTTTCCAGGCGCTGGCAGGGATTCAGGGTGTCGTGACGATTACCCGTAGCGGCGACCAGTATTACACTTGGGGAGAGACTGCCGAGACCGGCGACGCACAGCATATGGTGATCGGTACCGATGAGGTGCAGACCGTACGGGACATTGTGCGGAGTCTGGACGCTGTGAGCGTCCCCTCAGACGTGACCGACTACGCTGACTGGTCGGAGGTTCCGGCCGTAGACACTGGCGAGCACATTACCTGGAGTAATTGGGTCCGGTAGATCGACCGAGACAGCCTAGGCCTGCGGGTCTAGGCTTTTCTCGTGACGGAGACTCTAGGCCGTACCAAAGTCAAAACAGCGGCTTGACACTGGGCGTGGATCGGGTAGAGTAGTGCCATAAGCAACCGACCAGGAGGAATGATGGACCAGGCAATTTACGCGGTTTTCGAGCATGACAACTACGAACCGGTGGTGTCATTCTATGAGCACCGGGAGGATGCCATGAAGTACCTGGATATCTTTACGGGGCACGCACATGCAATTCAGGTGCTCCGTATCCCGCTGGTCGATCCTGCCGAGACTGCAAAGATTCTCGGCTTGACCTCGACAATCACCAACTCACCTGATATGCTGCTCCCGTACGCAATTCTCACCATTGAAGGGACCTACTGATAATGACCATCAATAAGCGACTTACCGTGATCGATGGGTGGGCAGTGACGGACAACGAGGACGGTTCACAGACCAGGGCACGCCTGGTCCTGGACCAGTGCCCGATGGAGCCTGAGCGCGGGGACGGTATGTGGAACGAGGGCGTTTCGCTGGTCCGTGAGGAAAAGGATATGAATTATTACGATATCGATTCTCACGACGGGCTGGAGTCCGTTATGGATCGTATTATGCGGCTGTCTGGTCTGGGATGGGTTGTCCTCCCGGCAATGTGGGACACTGAGCCGACCATTCTGGGCTCCGACGAGAAAATGAGAACTTTCGTAAAGAGATACCTCAGTATTTTCTGGGGTGTGCAGTACGCTGAGCGTTTCATTGTTCGGGATGATCGATATTCTTACGCGGTGTGGGGAATTGCCGAGAATATCGAAGATGGGGCCAATATTCCGGCAATTGTGCGTGCTACCATGGAGGAATGGGTATCATGGGCAGGCGGTGACGTTTACATGGTCGAGTCCCAGGACCGTACTCTCTCCGAGGCCATGTTCTCCGACGACGACGAGGACTGGTGCAGTGTCTCCGAGCGCACGGGAGGATACTACGGCGACGAGAGCGGGCGTGAGGGTATCGCTGAGGCTCTGGGCGTGAGCGTCGATGACGTACCTAATGCGTATGAGATCACAGTCTACCCGTAAGGCTTGACAAGGTATCTGACCTGACGTAGATTATCCACATGAGCGGGAAACACCTGCCGAACCGTCCAAGGAGGACACATGTTTTACACTGAGGTTGACACCGGCGAGCGTTACCAGGGTATGCTGGTCACTGAGACTACTACTGACGACGATATCGCGGAATTTGTGGACTGCGACCCGGACGGAATCGGCGGGGACCACGATGGATGGTTCACTGTCCCTGACCTGGAGACTAGTAACTCTGTAGGGGATGTGTTCGAGGGTGACCTGATCCTTAGGCTCCCCAACGGTGACCTGACCACTGCGGTTAACCCGTACGCATGGGAGGCAGAGGGGGAGTGACCCCATAAGACAAGCCTAGGCTACGGCCTAGGTTTTCTTATGCCCGGGAAGTGCAGGCCGTACCAAAGTCAAAACTAGGCTTGACAGTGCCCCGGATATCCCGTAGATTGTTCCACATGAAGCCGGACGGACCGGCAGGGAAGGGAACCATGTACATCTATACTCTGGTCATTACGGATAGTTTCGACCGTAAGTTCGCGTATTCGTACCGGACAGAGGAGGCCGCTAGGCAGTCAGCGCGAGAGTTGACTATGTTCGGAGACACTTACAGCATTTACCGTACATGGCTTGACTGACCGCTAGTTTACCTGTAGATTTAACCCATGAGCAGCGGGAACAATCCCGCTCCACAGTCCAGGAGGACAAGAAATGTCGCGTTACAACGGTCGCCTTCCCCGGAACTACTCCGAGGCAGAGAAGATGCTCGGAAACAAGCAGAGCCGTACCCTGTTCAACAATACGACGATTGAGCTGGGAGGACGTAAGCGCATCAACGTCCTGTACCACGGCAACCTCATCGCCGCTTTCGACCCCAACGGGTCCTACATGCTCACTAACTCCGGGTGGGGCACTTCCACTACGCGGGAGCGCCTTAACGCTATGGTCCCGGGCGGTGTGTGCTTCGCACAGAAGGATCACGCACAGCGTGTCGTGGTGGACAACGGACGGCAGAAGATCAACGAAGCCACGGGCACCGCGTGGATCGACCGGGACGGTCACGTGACCGTCTGACCGCATGGAAGATTGGCCGGGATGAGTTCTGCGGACTCCCGGCCTTTCTTTCGTCCTGTAGACAGTAGGGCGAACCAAAGTCAAAACTGCTCCGGATCGGGGCTTGACAGTAGGGTGCAATACCCGTAGATTTATCCATGTCAGCAGGTGAGGCACACAGAAAAATTCTTCGCTAAGCCCTTGACACCTAGACTTACAGCAGGATAGACTGACACCATAACGGCAGGAAAAGCCCGCCGTTGATACTCTCAGAAAGAGAAGCGTGATCTCCATGTCTCAGAATTCCAACCTCATCGGCCTCGCACGAACCGCTCTCCCCAACGGTGGGAAGATCTTCGTTACTCCGGTCGCCGCTTCGGACGGCGGTGTCGTTTCTTTCCGGGTCTACACCTCCAAGGTCTCTGATTCCGGTGAGGTCTCCCTGCGGGACATCACTAAGACTCTCAAGAGTGTTGAGGGCGCAGATCTCAAGCATCGGGGTCGTCCCCGTCATGACCAGACTCTCCGCGCCAAGGCAGACGGGCGTATCAAGCCTGCTACGGTCCTGGGACGACAGATCGCTAGCGCGCTCTACGGTGAGGATGGTAAGGTCACCGTCCAGGCTCTGTGAACCGCTGGGCGGGGTGCTAGTATAGGCCCCGCCTCACCCACTCACCCATGATCGGAGGATTATTATGGGGGAACATGATATCTAGGAATGCAGCCGTGAAAGCGCTTAAACAGTGCAATTACGAGCGACATTCCGTCTCTCCAAGTACATCAGCGTATAATGCAGGAACAATTATGACCGTTTATTTTGTGAAAGAGCTGCGGAAGAGCTATTCTTACGGAATGAACGGAAAGGTCGATGGATATTTGGCACCGATGCGATTTATCCGTGACCACGACGCAATTCGAAAGATGATCGGCTATTCTGGTCGGATTATCGTAATCGACAGTGAGGGCAACCATGTTTGAGATTGAATATAGCGCAGAATACGTGGATCTTTACCAGATTCACGATAATGACTGGGATCGCGCACTGCGGAACCTTTCCAACGGACTCGCGCAATTCGTGGATCGTAACTACATCACGCAAGAGGAATTCGAGCAGGGCATGGAGTGGATTACGGGAGTTGTGGTTGAGGACTACGGGGTGAGGGTTCCCGCGCACTTCGGAGCACTCACAGTCGCACTAACTCTCCACGGCTGACCAGAAGGGCAGGGGGCCTACGGGTCCCCTTCCTTTTGTGCTCCCACCTGTAGGGCAGACCAAACTCAAAAACAGGGCTTGCACACGTCCTAGGGATCATGTAGTCTGTACCCACAGCAACCGACCAGGAGGAACAAAATGTTCTCGCACAACACCACTCGCAAGATCATTCGACGCTCTACGGGTGAGCACGTGATGACTGTTACGCACTCCGTCAAGTATAAGGATCGGCAGGATACGCCTAACGCGCTCATCCTCCGGCTGGAGGCGACGGGTGAGGAGCGTCATGAAATGTTCGATGATTTCATGGCGGGCGACGAGGCGTATAGCCTCACTGTGGGCGGTGATCCTTTCCCGGTATGGCGTGCCATGGGCGGTGAGTGATCGGAACGGGTCACCCTACGGGGTGGCCTGTTTTTTGCTCCGGGACCATAGCGCAGACCAAAGTCAAAAATGACTTGCCACGGACTCCCGGACCGTGTAATGTAGGGCTTACCGGATGAGGAACACACCTCACCGACTACCTAAGGAATGAACGATCATGTTTGAGACTGTCATTGATTTCGTTGATGTGACCTGCCCCTCCTGCGCCGCTGGCGAAGGTGAGCCTTGCTCGAAGTGGTGCGACGATGATTCTGTGGGGATCATGCACACACGCAAGCGCGGTTCCCAGTGGGACGATGGGGAGTCGTGGTGAGGCGCGCTATCGTCTCCGGTGTGCTGGTCGCTCTGTCTTTCGTGGGCGGATATGCATATCCGGAGTACGATACTCCGGAGCCTAGTAACACGAATCACACTGTACCGGTTGACAGTCCGATCAGCGTCTAGTAGAGTAGGGAACATGAACACAAACACTAACACATTCCACACTGGCCCCATGGAAATGGCATCGGATGTTCTCAGGCAGGCATCTAAGAATGGCGGATGGACTATGGATATCCATAGCGCGGACGATCCGGACCACGGTTACTCCGTGGGAGGTAACCCGGATGTTCCCGAGTGGACCATCCCCGGATGGCGAAATACTCCCGGGCCGGTTCTGATTCAGACCGTGACCGATTACCTGCACAATATCGACCGAGCAGGGCAGTCTACCTCTGGAGGATGGGAGAGTGAGGGTACACTCTATCTGGACGCTCCGACCATTCTTGAGTCACGGTCGCAGGCTATCGCGCTAGGCCGTAGTCGTGGCGAGCAGGCTATCTACTGCCTACACACTGGAGAGACTATCGAACTCTGAGAGCAAGGGGAGGACTACGGTCCTCCCCTACTTTTTGACCCCTAGGAAAGCGCTTACCGAGACTGTGCCGGTCGTCACAAAATTGGGGCTTGACGCTCTAGGTTCGAGGGTATAGGCTGTACGTAGTTCCTCCGACAAGCGGAGAAACTACTACAGACCTAGGAGGGTCATCATGGCTACTGCCACCGTTACCACCGCGCTTGAGTCCGTCGCTTCCCAGACGTTCACGGTTGAGTCCGTCAAGAAGGGCAAGGACGTTAAGCACGTAGCCGAACCGAGCGCGGATGTTCTGGCGCTGGTCAAGCGTGCTGTCGATCTGGACAAGCGTGCTAAGGCCGCGACTGCCGAACTTAAGTCGATTAAGAAGACTCTGGGGGCGCTCATGGCTGACCAGGAAATCGATCAGTTCGAACACGCGGGAGTGGTGCGTGTGTCCCGTTCTGTCTCTACTCCGAACCGCCTGGACACTGCCTCTTTCGAGGCCGCGCACCCGGGACTGCTGGACACGTATAAGCGGCCCGGGGCACCGGAGGAGCGCGTTACGGTCAAGTGACCCTAAGCGGGGGCAGGACTTCGGTTCTGTCCCCGTTTTTCCGTCACGGGACCTGTGGGGCGTACCAAAGTCAAAAACAGACTTGACAGTGCTGGTCGATCCGCGTAATGTTCTACCTATCAGCAACACACACCACGGACTAAGGAAACATCATGATGGATCACACCGCGCTCGCCAAGTCTTCCGCTAAGTGCTGGACCAAGCTCGGGAAGGGCCTCATGTCCGAGGCCGAGGAGCTTTACTCGGAGTGCTGGGCGACGGACGGCGAGGACGTGGCAGACCACCTCTTCGAAGCGGCGTACGCGGCCCACGATGAAGCGGAGTACGTGGACCAGCGACTCTGGCGCGTCGGCCTGGTGTTCTGACGTGATGTGACCCACGTCATACTCTCAGGGCTTGACGTGGGGTCAATATCCCCGTATTGTTCTAGTTGTTGGACCGGATGGACCGGCCACGAAAGGAAATCATGAACCGCGCACAGCAGATCACCCTCGGAGTCGTCCTCTTCCTCTTCGCTCTCGGTATGGCGATTTTCGCCGCTGGTGCTCCCGCACAGACTCCCGATAAGGCCCAGCGCCCGGGACTGGCGACTACTGCAACGATGTTCGAGGAAACCGATACTTTCTACGCTACGGGCGCGGAATTTGTGCAGGCTGTCTACGCTTCCCAGGATATCGAAATTTCCACGGATATCGAAGCGGATTCATATAGTGCACAGAGTGGCCCGATGGTCGGGGATATCGTGGTCGGTGCGAACTACTACGGGATCATGACCGGGGAGGGTGAGGCCGTGGGAGTGCATACCGATGGCGGACCGGTTCAGGCAGTGCGACTCACGGATGAGGACGTGCGCCGAGTCGATTGGTGAGGCTGGGGCAGGGCACCCTACGGGGTGCCTTGCTTTTTGTTTGGATATCGGTGCGCGTACCAAAGTCAAAACCTTCTGGCGGTTTCGTGCTCTGGCCCTGCCCACGGCCCTGTGATGCGGCTCACACTGCCGGGGCTTGACACGCTCCGATTATCCCCGTAATGTTCTGTTTGTGGCCGGAACGACCGGCCCGCTTGACCTGGAGGTCACCATGATCCGTCGTATCGCTCCCGCTCTGGTCCCGATCATTCTGTCCGCTCTCCTGCTGCTCGCGGCCCTGTTCATGGCCCCTGCCGCTTCTGCTCCCGTTACTGCCGCTCCCACCGCCTCCCCCACGGTTTCCGGCCCGTCCGATACTCCGGCCCCTACGTCCGACGCGGGCGGTGCCGATGTTCAGGCCCCGGTCACTGTGGCTGTCGATCCTGAGCCGCTCATTGATGAGACGACCGGCGAATTCATCGGTGACGGTTCCGACGATCAGTCTGTCGATTCCGATGGTCCGGCTGAGGTCACCACTCCCGATGGCGACGCCCTGCTCATCGATGAGGACGACACCGACGCCCCTGCCGATGACCAGGACGATTGGGCTCCCGACGCCGACGCTGTGAACGTGTCCATCACGTATGGCCCTAACGGTGAGGCCGAGTCCGTCGAGCTGACCGACGCTGAGGGCAACGATGTGCCCGTGGGGTCTATCTCTGAATCCTGGGGTGAGTGACCTCCCCTAGTCCCGTGCCGTGCCCCGTCCCCTTGTGGGGGCGGGGCATTGCTGTGTCTGCGGTGCGGTGGTCTTCTGCACGGTGCGGTCCGGGGCACACACTCCCCGGTGCGGTCCGCTCTCTGCCCATGGTGCGGTGCCTGCTACGGTCCGACCGCACACACTATCTACGGCACTGCACACTCCAGCCCGCACGGTGCCTGCTACGGGGACCGGTGGCCCGCACCGTACCCCGATGCACCGGTCCGCTACTGCGCCCCGGGGCACGCGCTTTCCCTGGCCCTGCCCTCACGTCCTCGCGTAATCGCCTAGGCCCTGCTCCCTCACGCCCACCTTGACCCTGCTCATGTGCTCGCCTAGTCCTCCCACACTCTCACCTAGGCCCTGCTCTCGTCG
Source organism: Phoeniculus purpureus (assembly GCA_028565055.1). Lineage (NCBI taxonomy): Eukaryota > Metazoa > Chordata > Aves > Bucerotiformes > Phoeniculidae > Phoeniculus > Phoeniculus purpureus. The sequence goes on from JAOXOE010027063.1 coordinate 45,588, forward strand.
TGCTCTGTCCTCTCACTCACACTCCCTCACACATACTCATGTGCTCACCTAGTCCTCGTCTTATCACTACCTCACACACTCACTCTCGCCTAGGCCATGCACTGCCTCACGATCCCCTGCTATGCCTTGCCCTGCCCTCACACACCTAGGCCTTGCACTCCCCTGCCCTCTGTCTCCTCGTCCTATCACGCTCACTCGCCTAGTCCTCCTCGTCCTCACACACTCATGACTCACTCTCACTTGTCATCACACTCACTCTCTCATTCATTTCTTTTTTCGTTTTCATTTTCATTTTCGAATTGTGTTTCATCTTTTTCGATTGACATTCTCACTCACACTCTCACACGACATTCACTCATTGTTTGTGTATGTGCACGTCATGCACCACTGCTCGCCATGGTTGCGGACGGCAACCTCTTGCGGCTGCGGTCCGCACCGCACGACGGCTGCGGCCCGGGACGAAAAATGTGAGGCCCCGCGCTCCGTACCGCGCTGCACGGTCTAAAAATTTTTTCACCAAAATAACCTAACCTTAGAGTTTCCTGTGAACAATCTTAAAATACCCTGATACCCGCACAACGAACGCCCATCATAGGGTATAATCACATAACAAGACACCAACCACCCTACCCAGGAGAATAATGCAAGTCACCAAGAAGATCACCTCCAAGGGTTCGATCATCTACCGCACCATGGACAAGCTTCCAGTAGCACGCACTTGTACTACGTGCAAGATTATCCTTCCTGCGTCCTCTTTTTGGGTCCACAAGACGGACCCCACCCACTTCCACCACACCTGCAACAAGTGTAGCCTCGCCTACATGCTGGCTCATGTCCCCAAGGAGAGGCTAGTTCACACCAACACTAAGAGGACTATCCGATACCGCAAGAAAAAGAAGGATAGGACCAACGCACAGATCAGTGCGGATAGACTCAAGAAGCATCCCACTGGAGAAAAGACCTGCGCCAATTGCAAGGAAGTTAAATCCTTCGATGAATTCTACGTAAGCCGTGGAAATGCCGATGGATTGATGTATCGTTGCAAGGAATGCCAGAAACTAAATAGTAGAAAGTGATATAATAGAACTCATGGGACTTTTTAACCGTAATACACCTGCCCCCAAGACTCAGCCTCTCGTCTCGAAGCCGTATAATGCCCCAAGAAACTCCATTACGGCGTCAGCACAGGCTATCCAGACGAAGAACCCGAATGATATCGCCAAGATGCGAAATCTTTCTAATCAGCACGTGTGGCAGCAGTACGCTTGGGAGTACTTCGACCTTATCGGTCAAATTCACTTCGGAGCCACGATTGTGGCCTCTCTAGCCTCTCGTCTCAAGATTTTCCCCGCTTTTGTGGAGAATGAGACAGATATTCCTGACCATATCACTCGTTCTGACGTATCTGATGAGCTAAAGCAGCACGCTAGGGACGCTCTTACCCTTCTTTCGGACGCTCCTGGCGGAATTACGGGCATGCTCAAGACTGCTACCCTCAATACGTTCGTCACTGGAGAGTTCTACCTCATCAAGTATCGCGCTACAGCGTTCAACGGAGAGTACTGGAAGGTCCATTCCCGCGATGAGATCGTTGTGGAGAACAATCAGCTCTCCGTCTGCCCTTACCCCAAGGCCCGTAAGGAAGAATACGTCCCCATTGACGGTAAGTTCATGGCTCGTATCTGGAATCCGCATCCCCGTTACTCGGAGGTAGCCGATTCGTCTATGCGTTCTATCATCGATGACTGCGAAGAGTACACTATTCTCGGTCGTAGCGTCCGTGCAACAGGTCGTTCACGTCTAAATGCCGGTCTTCTCCTTGTTCCTGACGATCTTGCAGCGTCATCTTCGGATGATGGGGAGACTCAGGACTCTTACGATGACCCTAACTCCCTTGCACCGTACTCGGAGGCAGAATCAGACTCCCTAGAGGACGATCTGATCAATCAGTTCATCGAGCCCACCCAGGATGACGGCTCTCCGGCATCTGTTTCACCGCTTATTATCCGTGGTCCGGCAGATTCTCTCAAGAACATCTCCTACATGACGATCAACAGGGAGTTCGACAAGCAGCAGATCGACCTGTACAACCAGGCTCTTAACCGTATCCTTACCGGTATTGATATTCCTAAGGATATTGTCACCGGTCTTGCCGATGTGAAGTACGCTAACGGTGTAAATGTCGAGGATTCCCTGTACAAGAACCACATTGAGCCTCTTGCTATGTTCATTTGTGACGGCCTTACCTCTTCATTCCTTAAGCCTGTACTTCGTTCATGGGGACATACTGAGGAAGAGATTCGTAACGTTGTTCTCTGGTATGACGCCTCCGCAATTACCTCAGCTCCTGATAAGACTGAGTCTGCGAACTTCGGATACACGAATAACCTCATTTCTGGTGCTGCATGGCGTCGTAATCATGACTTCCAGGAAGCTGATGCACCGGAGCCCAAGGAGATCGTGGAGCGAATTGTTCTGGCTATGCCGCCTAATGAGCAGATCGTTAGCGCTGTCCATGCTGATACTATCCCGGACTTCGTGTCAGCCGCTCAGACCGCCTATGAGTCAGCTACACCGGACACTCCCGACTCCATCATTGATTCCCTCACAGAGGGCGAAGAGGATCCCGCATCCGAGGAGACCGAGACCGAGACCGATAAGCCGTCTTCATTCGATGATATTATCAACACCACACCCAACCAGGAGGAAGAAACACCATGACCACAGGAAAGTTCAAGGACCCTTACGATCCACACACCCGTCTCTACGGAGAGGTTCTTTCTACCCACAATGACCTGCACTTTGTAAAGGTTACTCGAAGGAATGCACTCCCAGTAGATCCGTACAACACAATTGTCTCTGTGGAGGAGTTCTCTGTCGGCTCAGGAGCTAATAAGGGATACTGGCGTAGGCAGCTCCGGGGCAAGGACGGTCGTTTCATTGAGATGGGCGGCGGTATTGAGTGGATCGACTCCAAGGGAGACCGCAAGCTAGGTACCGTTAACGGCTTTGATGACGAGATCGAGCGCGTCATCGTCAAGGATGGTGAGGGCAAGGAGTACAAGCTCTCCGCCAAGGAGATCAAGCAGTCCGCCGTCAAGGCTGTCATCCCCGAGGATGATGAGAATGTCCCCGACGAGAAGAAGGAAGAGGATGAGCCTACTTCCACCCCCACTCCCGAACCGGAGAAGGACACTCCAGCCCCCGAACCCGAGGAGGAAGAGGAGATCGATATCGATAATCTAGAGACCTTCCTAGACTCCCAGAATGTCGAGTTCGAGGAGTTCATCAGCGATGACACTAAGTTCCCCGTAGGTGGGCCTCCCCTGGAGATTAAGGATAAGCAGGGTAAGCCCCTAGCTAACGTCCGCAAGGTAAAGAACGAGGAGGGCAATGTCAGCATAATACTGGAGCTTCTCATTGCTCTCTTGCCTCATGAAATCTCTAAGATTTTCAGGCACCTCACTAAGTAATACCCCTCCCAGAGGAACCCCGTAGCCGCAAATAGGCTGCGGGGTTCTTCGCATCACCCAGCACACCTATGGTACAATAGTGTGAGTCTACACATGAACCTACAGTAAGGGATTACCGACATGGCAAGATACTATGGACCGGGTACCGGCGCAAACCGAGGATTCTGGGCACTACAGTGGCGAGACATCAAGGGACGCTGGATCGAGATGTTCGGTATCGGTAAGTATTCTATCGGCGGGATAACCCACACCGGTCAGGTAGTCGGCGGAGACAGCGAAAACTCTATTGATGTTGAGCGTCGTACGGCTAACGGTAAGCCTACCGAGACGGTTATTGACAAGATAGACCCTAAGACCATCGAAATGATGAACGTCAAGGCTACTCTTGACAATGCTCCCGGGTTCGATGATGACGATATGCGTAAGGCCCGTAACTCGGAGAACAATCGTCCGAAGGCTGCAACCTACCCCAACGGTACAAAGCTCACCATCGACGGCGATGAGCACACTAAGAATGATTCCGATTCGTGGACTGACCCCAGCGGTGATACGGTTAAGAACTCTGATATTGACTCTAGGCTAGATGGATCCGAGAAGTCTTCTGCGGATATCCCCCAGGAGGCTGACCTCACTCAGGAGAACATTCTTAGCGCAACTGACGGTTCTACTCTTTCCTGGAACGATAAGACTTACGACCGCATTGACGGCAAGTGGTACGATCAGAAGACCGGTAAGCCTGTCTCTGACAATACTATGGGAAAGAAGACTGACGGAGACCTCTCCACTACGGGTGCTGAGGATAAGGATGTCCCCTCACCCACCCCCGCATCTGAGTACGAGACCGGCACTAAGCTCCACGCTGAGATGAACGAGGGCAAGTCTACTGCTGATCTTCACAAGACTGACGATAACGAGTGGGATGTCTCAACTGAGGAGAGCAATTCTCAGGCTGATGACGAGACGGTTGACTCAGTTATCGAGGCTTCCGACACTCTAGATGATTTCCTACAGAATCCTGAGGAGTCAGAGCCTGTACGGAGCCCATCTACCTCCGATACGCAGCTAAACGATGAAATTGAGCGTATTGATGCTGAGGTATCCAAGATTCATGATGAGGCCTCTGATGATGACGGCAATCTAAATCTCACCCCTGAGCAGCAGGAACGCCTTGAGTCTCTACGTTCTGAGCTTGACACAGTTCTGGAGGATGCTGATGCTCTTCCTGAGGATACTGAGCGAATCCAGAAGGATGCCCAAGATTCCCAGAAGTTCATCGATGAGACTCTAAATACCCCAGCAAAGAAGGAAACAGAGTCCGAGGATAATTCAACGCCTACTCCTACCCCCACTAAGGACCAGGAGGAGGCAGACACCCCAGAGGACGGAGATACCTCTTCCGTGGAGACTGAGGCTGAGCCTTCCGAGCAGACCACTCTTCCGAAGCTTTCCGATGTCTCATCACCGGATGAGCTTGAATGGGAGAGCAATGACGACGAGGATGGTATTTCTCAGGTTGAAACTGCATTCATCGCAGACGACGAAGACGCAGAGCACCAGATCACTACCTACGTTGATGATGACAATAGTCTGTACGGCGTCACCGTGTACCCTTCCGATTCTGATGAGGATGTCGCAGGAGACAAGCTATTCGAGACTAGGGAAGAGGCTAGACAGCATGCCCTTGATTCTCTAAAGAGCTACGAGTCTAACGAAGATTCACAGGATAGACCGGCCACGTTCACCCCGGAGGAGACCGAGGGAGGCTACCAGGCCGATCCTGAGAAGGTAGACGAGGAACTATCGGCCCCCGACGTAGAAACCTCTGTACGGGACACACAGGAGGCCGCAGAGAACGGTACTCTAAGTGTTGAGGACGTAGATCCTTCCGCAGACTTCACACCTACCCCGGACATTGAGATCCGCAAGGAAACAGCTAGTAGGCTCAATGACCCGCAGGAGGGGGATATTTCAGTATCATCCTCTGGCCGTAAGAGCGAATACAAGTCAGGAATGTGGGTCCCTGTTGACGATGATAACGCCCCGTCAACATCAACAGAGGCTCAGAAGAAGCTCAACGCTAATGGACCGGAGACCATCAAGGTTTCCCAGGATACCGAAACAGAAGCTCCCAGAGGGGCCGTAACAAACCGTCACGGCGTCGAGCTATCCGGGGTTAATTCACCTGACTTCATTCAGGTCACTAACCAAGACGGAACCCAGGAAGTTTACGCTAAGCTTAACGGTCGTTGGCACCGTAAGCTCGACTCTCAGGGCAATTACTCACGTAATCACACTGATAAGTCTCTACTCCACGCTAAGCTCAACGACGCACCACAGGTAGCCACTAAGAAGAAGGGTGAGCGTCCTGTACCTTCCGCAAAGGTTACGCAGGTTGCACCGGAGCAGGAGATCCCCAAGGAGGCAGGTCTACTCCCCGGAGGAAAGCATCAGGCTGCTGCACCATCCGGTAAGCGCCCACCGCTCGGGTCTAACATCACGGATCGAATCACTAAGGGTGAGCCCAACACTGTCCTTGAGCAGGATGGAAAGCGTGTAGGGTTCACGGACTCTGAGGGTACACCGTACTACGTAGGTGATAGGGTTATCTTCGAGGACCGGAGTAAGAATACACGCTCGGCTAGGGTTCTTGCAGTAGGTGTTAAGAAGCCGAAGAACGAGAATGAAGAGCCTAGGTACTTCCTTGATATGGCTCCGGACGAGAATGATCCGGAGACACCCGAAGGAAAGATTTCCTTTGATGAGTGGTACGCAATGTCCCAGAAGGAGCGCGAGGATGCAGGATACCACGGGCTAAAGTATTCCGGAACGAAGCGTATGTTCCAGGATAGTGTTGCAGGTCGTGCACGACACGCTGTCACTGAGTCTAAGGAAGATGTCGCTAATGAACATGCCCGCAGGAAGGAAGAGGGCCTAGTTACCGGTAATGTCGTCACTGAGCCGGAAATCCTCACTGACGCGAGCATTGACCGTGTTGTACGTGATGCGTCTACTCGTATCATTGGAACCACTAATAAGCACGGTGAGCTGTTCCAGAAGGGCGACGTAGTAGAGTATGGCCCGAACGGTGAGGTGGGTACTATTACCCACGTCGGTGAGGCTGATGACCGTATCCGTATTGCACCTAATGGCCAGAGCGCTCTAGAGGCGAACTTCCACCACGTAGATACCATTAAGCACTCCGAGACACCGGCAACGTACTACGATGAGAATTATGATCTAGCCCCCGCAGATCGTGTGATCAACGACAGGTTCAACCAGCCGGTCATGATCGGGGATACCATCTACCGCTACGGTCTTCCGTTCGAGGTAAAGGATATCTACCCGGATGGACGTAAGGTTCGTGTTGTCGGTAAGGACTGGGCCGGAGAGCAGGGTTCCTCTGCCACAGTACAGCACTCACAGCTTATTGATCTAGGCGTAGACCCGGAGATGGCTAGGGATCTTTCTAGCTCCCGAGAGCATGACTTCATGCCGGACCATATCCAGGTATTCACTGGAGATCTTGAGGATATCAAGTCTGTACGTACTCACGATTCCCACATGATGACCCTTACTAGGGACGAGAACGGTAACGTTGTTGACACTGCGGAGAACCGAGCAGCCGCTACATCTAGGGCAGTAGGCACCAAGGGAAATACTAAGCAGACCAACTCTGCTGTAGCTCGTTACATCGCGGAGAACGGTGACCAGGAGCGCTATGATCGTGCAGGGATCAAGCCCGGAGATATGATTGATTCCGGCGTTGACCAGGCAGCTAGTGATAACCTGAACCAGTACGTCAATAATACTTTCGGGTCTGACCTGGTTATCCCGGACAATAGTAGGGTTCTTGGATACAACAAGTACGGACAGTATGAGACGTACACCAAGAAGGATAATAAGTGGACTATTGACGGTCTTGAGGGCGGCTATGAGATGAGCGCCCAAGAGTTCTACCAGTACCGCCTGGAGAACGGATATATTCCGTCACCTGATGATGCTGTAGGTGACCCCGATCAGCACCGTCTACGTCTATCCTACCTAGGTGACGCTGACGACAATGTTGTACCCCGCCCGGGAAGCCGTATCAAGAAGACTGACGATGCCGCATTCGCTCTCATGCCTATCGGGTCTGTAGTACGGTTCGAGGATGCCGAAGGAAATATCATCACAATCCGTAAGGGTGCTGACGGTAAGTGGTACAGGGTCACCTCTTCTGGTGCTTACGCAAACAACAAGGGACCTGTGGCTCCTAAGGATCTAGCCGGAACTGCTACGTATCGCGGGCACTACAACAAGGAGGTACCCCTTCCTAAGAAGTTGGACACCACCAGCGATGAGGCCAAAAAGGATCAGTACAACCGGCAGAAGCGAGGAGTAGCACGTAACGAGGACCGCGTAAACAGCGGAGGAACGGACCGCATCTACTCACGCAACACTTCCAGCGAGAGCACCTACCGACAGGGCCGCGAGGATTCCAAGAATGTCAAGGATCGTCGTCAAGAAAACGAAAGCATTGCCCAGGAGAGAGATAATCTTGCCAAGCAGAACGCTGAACTTCTTGCAGAGCTTGAGCGCCTACGTAACCAGCAGTCCGGAGAGGGAGATGCAGTAACTGCTTCTGCTCCGAGCCGCATAGTTGCTACACGTAAAGGTACTGATCATGTAGTCGCAGTGTATAATAGGATAGATGGAAACGTCTGGGAGTACACCTCCTCGAAGGGCTACAGGCGTGAATTCGTGATGGAGACTGTTCCTGTTACCCCAGGAATTACTTATAAGGTAGAGGAGAATATAGCATGAATGACAAGGTGCGCTACCTAGTAGAGATGGAACCGAATATGATTTCGGGTATTGCTCTCTTTCGACTAAGTTTCGAGAGAGGCGGTAGTGTCCTCTACGATTACGCAAATCAAGCAGGAGAGTTCCTCCCGCTAGACGAGTCCGAATGGGGACTCCTTCCCCACCAGCGAATGGTGGAGGTTACCGAGGCAATTGTAGACGAGTGGACGGCTAATAGCCCTCTAGATTATGCTACAGTCGCCAAGTATGTGGTATAATAGCTTAGTGATGTATTCAAACATTTAAGGAGCAGTCCTAACAATGACAGCAAAAGAACGAGGTTTCAATGTTCCTAAGACACTTAGGGACAGCATTAAGGATGCGCTGACCACGGACAGGGATCAACTTATGCCTCATGAGCTGTCCATTGCCGAGGAAATCGCGTCCGGCAAGGTAGCATACAAAGAGCATATCGAGTGGCTCCAAGAGTTTTTCTCTTCTATTGACATCCAGTATCTACTGCATGGCGGCGATGAAGCACGTGATTGGCTCGATAAGGTTGCATCCCCTGCGTCTGTCGTAGCCTCAGGGTTTTCTGGCAGAGATGAGTGGGTATTTTTTGTTGCTGGTCCCGAAGAGAACAGCACTCTAGCAGATTCTGTCTACAGCATTGACCCTAAGTCTGAGCATCTTTTTGCATGGAATGGTCAGTGGGAGGACAAGGGCTCTGTCTATACCGCAGAAGTTGATAGGCCTCTCATCATGGAGGTAGATTTCACTACGGCCAAGGGCGTAGCTGAATGGTCTATGAGCAACAAATCCAATGAAACATCTGTCGATGTACGTTCTCTTGACCCAGTTGAATTCAACATTTTCCGTAAGGCAGAGTTTGGACTAGACTACAAGCTTATTGATCGAGTTACTGAATACATCTCTATCGATACCGGAGAGGACCCTAACCTTCTCAGAGAACGTTCAAAGAACGCACAGCGACAGGTCAGGGATGGCTCAGGAAGATTCGGACCGTCTACGGGTCCATCCTCTAGCTCCTCAGGCGGTGGACAGGCTGACGGTGGGGCAACCTCTACGGCGGTTGACTCCGAGGGCAATAAGCCAGAGTCAAAGGAAACTAAGAAGGCTCGACTATCCGAGAAGTTCCAGGATATACTTACCCAGCTAGATTCAGCACGCAGTGATGATGAAGCTGTTCATGACCGTATTGAGTCCAATAAGGTTCGTGCAACCCTCGAAGACGGTACACGTAATTCTCCTCAGGCTGCTGATGAGTTCCTTGAGGAATTCAAGCGAGGAGAGGCTGAGGAAGTAGACAGTAGGGACGAGAAGAATCGTCCCAAGACCGCATTTGCTGATGAAGCATCTTACGAGCCGGACCCTGACGCTATCCAGCCTACCGATATCTCAGGCCTACCTGAGGCATCCCGCGCTTTTGTCGCTATTGTTGACAAGGACGACCACAATGCCGTACTTAATCTTGCAGTTATTGCTAAGGTTGAGGCTAAGGTTCACGCATTTGTGCGAATGAACTCTACATGGTACAGCGCTCCCGAGCTTCTTGCTAAATTTGAGTCTACTGATCCTCCGTTCCTGGTAAAGCTTGAGGATGAATCACAAATCGCTTCCGTCGTGGAGCAGATTGACTCCGGGGACCTAGGTGCAGAAGATAGGGAAGAAGAGGAAGAGCCTGTAGCTGAGGAAGAAGAGGCAATTGCAGCCGCAATTGAGTCCTACAGTCAGCATAAGGATCCTGCTGATGCTCGGGATGCTGTAATTCTGGCGTCATTGACCGGAAATCAGCACCTACTCACCCGTGAAATTGTTATCGGGTCGGAGCTTGGACTTCTTGACGCGCGCAGCATCGATGACTATGGAACAATTCTCATAAGTGCCGAGGGGGCTGACGTATTTGAATCAGATTACGCTGCTGCCCGTAGGCTTAAGAGGTACTGGCTCCACGGAAAGGGCGCTGCTAAGATTCGCTGGGGCTCTCCGGGCGACTGGAGAAGGTGTGTAAGGCACCTGTCTAAGTATATGGGTCCTCGTGCAAAGGGCTATTGCCAACTGCGTCACCGAGACGCTAACGGATATTTTACTGGTGATAAGAAGAACAAATGACCCAGATCGACGGACGTACTATGCCCACTAAGACAAAACCTTGCGAGGTATGTAAAGTAGAGATGGTGTACGTCCGTAACAGTAAAATTACATGCTCTAGTGCTTGCCGAGAGGCTAAACGAGTAATGGGAACGACTAATAGGATCCCTAAGCGGGCACTAAAGAATAACCATAAGTGGTGCCCTATGTGCGAGACAGAGCAGCCTATCGACAATTTCTATACCAGCCCCTCAGGAAAGGTGTTTACCTACTGTAGACCTTGCAAAAGTAGGGATGGAAAGAGAAGATTGAGAGCTTCCAAGGGATTGCCGGAGGACGCAGAGCTATTTTCTGGGACTAGGGCACCGATCGGATCTACCTACACGCACAGCTCAGGATATGTCCAGGAGAAGGTGGGGACAGATAAGACAGCCCACCACCGAGCTGATCGTAACGGATGGGTTTCCCAGCATATTCTAGTTGCTGAAAATAAGTACCATATGAAAATAACTAGAGATTATACGGTACACCACCAAAATGGTGATAGATCAGATAACAGACCCGAGAATCTAGAGCTGAGGCACGGACCTCATGGTAAGGGAGCGGACATGATTCCATTTCTCTTGAGGGACCCAGAGGGCCGAGAATTAGCTATAAAAGTTCTAGAAGGATACGGATATACCGTATCTCATGATATAATTGAGACCAATGACCACACGGGAGGAACCCCATGAGACTAGATACAGCATATAAGGAAACCAAGAAGGAGAGAGAACCAGTGGAGAGCTTCGCTGACGTAATCATTGCCTCCGGAGCTACCGCAGTTCTGGAGAAGAATGTGGACGCACCCGCAACTGAGGAAGAAGTATCTTCCGGCGCACCGTTCGCTATTGACCTACTTATCCCTGAGGGCGCTGAGTCCGGGGACGGTAGGTTCATTGCCGAAGGTGCGCTAACAACTAGAGACCTACCTCTGCCCCTCCTATGGCAGGTACAGACTGCTGATGGCCACGGAGGTTCCGTTATTGTTGGGCGTATTGACTCTGTAGAGCGCACCGAGAAGGGACTAGGACTTGCCAAGGGTGTCTTTGACTCCGGTGAGTGGGGCCGTGAGGCCGAAAGACTTGTCCGTGGTGGCTTCCTACGGGGAGTTAGTGCGGATTTGGACAATTTCCAGGCAAGTGCTGTAGATTTCGATGAGCTGAGCAACGAAGACGATGACACGGAGGAAGAGGAGAATGTACAGAAGATTACTTCTCCCAAGCTCCGTATTGATTCCGCACGTGTCATCGCAGCAACCCTCGTTGCTAAGCCAGCCTTCCAGGAGTGTGGAATCCGTCTAGAGCAGAATGATCTTTACGCTGATGACCAGACGGATGATCCCGCAATTACTGCCGCTGTGGAGACTGTAGCTGATCCTGCAACGGAGCTTGCTAATACTCCGGCAAATCCGCCGACCGAGTGGTTCCAGGCACCTAAGCTAGATCGACCTACGCCTATCCAGGTTACTCCAGAGGGTAAGGTATTTGGGCATATTGCTGCATGGGACCAGGATCACATCGGACTTCCCAACAATGTTCGTCCCCCGCGCTCACGGTCTAACTATTCCTACTTCACCACAGGAGCGGTAACTACTGCTGAGGGTAGTGATGTTGCTGTAGGTAACCTCACCCTCTCCGGGGGCCACGCTCCTCTCAATGCTGACGCAATGAGCGCTGTGAAGCACTACGATGATACGGCATCTGCTGTAGCTGACGTAGCTGCCGGTGAGGACTCCTACGGTATTTGGGTAGCTGGAGCGGTACGTCCCGGGGCCACAGAGGCGCAGGTTCGTGCACTTAAGGCATCCGCTCCCTCAGGTGACTGGAGGCCGGTAAAGGGCCGTCTAGAGCTTGTGGCTGTATGCCAGGTCAACGTACCCGGTTTCCCGATCCCCCGTACAAGTTCCGTTACTGCCTCAGGTGCAGGACAGATCGGCGCTCTTGTTGCTGCCGGTGCTGATTACATGGCGGCTATTCGCCAGCAGGATACACTAGAATCTCTCGCTGCTTCTGCTAAGTCAAAGGTGCAGGCAATCCTTGACGAGGAAGCTCATCAGGAGAAGCTTAAGATCGACAAGGAATTCGCCATTCAGAGGATTCAGAAACTTATCTGATCCGCATAGTATAAGGCCCCGGGGTAGGTACCTCGGGGTCTTTGCTGTGATATAATGGGCACTATATGACCCTTATAGAAATGGAAAATATCTTATGGCACTGATTACTGTACACCTAGGGCTCGTCAGTCCACATGGAAGCAACGATGTGCCTCTAGTGGCCTCAGGTAGGGTAGAATTCAAGCCTGTAGCCCACGGAAAGTACCACGGAGCTTTCAGGACAATTGAGACAATTAACTCCTCGATAATGCAGGGGTACATGACTCCTGTGGAGCTAACTCCGGGCGCATGGAACGTAACGGTAATGCCCGCAAAGGGCTATCCGTGGCCTACTCAGACATTTATACTAGAAGAAGGAATGCCTGAGCCTGTTAACCTAGCTGAGATGGCTCCGGATATAATCGTAAACGGTAAGGAGTATGCCCGGGGGGAGCGGGGACCCGTAGGACCAGGAGTTTCCGGAGGATATCCTGACGAAGACGGAAAGCTAGTACTTACTCTCGATAATGGATGGATTACTGAGCCTATTGATATTCCGGAAGGCCCCCAGGGACCTAGAGGAGAAATTGGACCAGAAGGCCCACAGGGACCCCAAGGCATTAAGGGAGATAGAGGCGAGCAGGGTGCTCAGGGACCTAAAGGAGAGCAAGGTAATCAAGGCCTCAAGGGTGACCAGGGAGACGAAGGACCTCAAGGGCTCAAGGGAGACAAAGGTGACACCGGAGACCAGGGTATTCAGGGCGAAAGAGGAATACAGGGCATTCAAGGTACTCAGGGGATCGTCGGTCCTAAGGGAGATCCCGGTAATTTAGGATCTACCCAGATCTACGGTATTGGGCGACCAGATATCCCTTCCACGCTAACAACTGATACTGCTTCAACCGTAGCATCCGCTCCCTCAGGTGCGCAATTCTTTTCAACGGATGGCCCACAAGGCGCGTGGACTTGGCAAAAGCAGGGGACCACATGGAAAGTCACCACAGGGGACACGGGATGGAGAACTCTTCCTCTCGGGGGGACAAATGAGACAGAATTACCAGATCCAGATAGAACTAAAATCAATATAAAGAGGGTTGCAGGGTCCGTGCAGGTATCAGGTACGGTGGCTGCTGAGAATTCTACTTGGCTTAGATTAGTTGAAATACCTCAAGGATTTCGTAGTGATAATATAAACTCCAATGTAGGATCTATAGACTGGGCTAACCTATATAATGGGAATGGCGACGAGGGTGATGGAACAATATCTTATACTACGTGGGGTACCCACCGCCTCAGAGGGAAAAATATAACAGGTATAACTGCTGGAAGAATGTTTAAGCTTTCTTGGATGGTAGGATCAAACGAATTATGGCCCACGGCCCTCCCAGGGTCTGCCGCATAACAATAACAGGAGATAAAAAAATGAACCTTACAGAACTAACAGATGAAGAGCTAGACCAGCTACGTGTAGACACGCTTAATGAGCAAGAAAGACGTAGCAATTTATCAGCTATTCCACGGCAGATTAAGAATCTTACAGATAAGTACGTGCAGGGCGGTGGGGATAAGACGGATCTTACGGATATGATCGAGTCCGAGGATCTGCCTGGCGAGTGATCTGGTAGAATTGACATATACCCGCTTCAAATAATAGAAGGAATGCTTAATGGCCCTGTTAACAGTACACTTACGACTTGTAAGTCCCCACGGGGAAGACGACACCCCGCTACCTGCTAGCGGACGTGTTGAGTTCATTCCGGTAGCCCACGGAAAGTATCATGGATCTCTCCGCGCCATAGAGAGAGTAACGTCTCAAATACGTGAGGGTGTAATGACCCCCGTGGAGCTGACCCCGGCTGCATGGTCGGTAACTATTGTGCCTACTAAGGGCAATCCTTGGCCCCAGATGTTTTTCGAGCTGGTAGAGGGGATGCCGGAGCCCATTAATCTTGCTGATTTACTGCCTGATCTAATAATTGAGGGTGAGAAGTACATCAAGGGTGACCCAGGCCCTACTATCGCAAGTTGGGAGGACAATGAGGACGGCACTATTACGTTCATCATGACTGATGGCACTAGAGTAGGTCCTGGAGCGCTACCTGCTGGCCCGCCTGGACGAGGAATAGAGTCGATATCTGATCCTGATGACAATTCTAATGTAGTTATAACGTATTCAGATGGAACTACTGAGAGAGTTAGGGCTATAGAAGGAGCACCCTCCACCGTCCCTGGACCGGCTAATACACTATCGGTAGGAACAGTAGAGGGGAGTGACGAGGCTAGTGCTAGGATTACGGGTATATCTCCTAATCAGGTACTGCACTTAGGGCTCCCCCAGGGTGAGCAGGGGCCAACAGGAAATCTACCAGTAGAGGTGTCTACTGCGCCTCCTGAGGACACGCAGGTTATCTGGGTAAACCCTGAGGAAGGTACGTTAACAATAGATGATGTTCTTATCGGGCCTGAGGGTCCCGAAGGCCCTAAAGGTGACCAAGGAGTACAAGGACCAATTGGCCCTAAAGGCGATGCTGGTAACTTAGGAACCACAATTATATATGGTGTAGGCCGTCCCGATGACACCACAACCATGACCACGGAGACCGCAGCGTCGGTAGCGTCAGCCTCATCGGGCGCGGAATTCGTCTCTACTGACGGCCCCCAGGGTGCATGGAAATGGCAGAAGCAGGGCACCGCATGGATAGCTACTATAGTTGATACAGGGTGGAGGAACATTACAGCAGATCTAGATGAGTCCCCCACAAGCGGACGGGTTCTACTCCGAAGAAACGGCAAGGTTGTCCATCTCCACGTGGACGGTCTGACATATGCGACTAACGCGTCATTCAAGTCGTGGGGACCTGTCATCCCGAGCGGGTTCCGCCCACCCGCCGAGATTGATTTCGCGGCAGGCCGTCGCCTCGCCTCAGATCCCGGAGGGTCCATTAGAGTCAATCGAGTTACGGGCAACGGTTTCGCGTATCAAGTGGTCGAAGGCCTGGCCATCCGGGCAAGCGGGTCGTGGGTCACCGACGAAGCCGCCCCCACATCACTCCCCGGCACAGCAGCCTGATATAATGGCTAAGTACCTAATTTAAGCTAAGGACAGAATAAATGCCTAAGAGTTATTACTATGACGAGACTACCTCACAGTGGACACCACTAGTCCAAGGACTCGCGGGTCCGGAAGGTCCCCAGGGGGAGCAAGGACTCCAGGGTCCTACAGGTACCCGGGGAGTCCAGGGAGTACGAGGAGAGCAAGGACCCGAAGGGCCAGACGGTCCAGAAGGTGAGAGGGGACCGCAAGGCCCTAAAGGCCCTAAGGGAGACACCGGAGATAGAGGCCCCGAAGGTCCAGAAGGTCCTCCTGGACCCGAGGGAGAGCAGGGTCCGGAAGGACCTATTGGTCCAGACGGCATCAGAGGAGACACCGGCCGGGGGATACTGAGCATTTCTGATGTATCGGACGAGGGCGAGTCTGTAGTAACATTTAGCGATAATACTACTAAGACTCTAAGATTCCCCATAATCATTGGGGAAGGATCAGAAGGAGTCGCGGGTAGGGATGGTATAGGGATCTCAGATATAACTGGATCTGGAAATACAATAAAAATAACACTCAGCGACGGAACACACCAAGAGTTTGAGCTACCTTCGGGCGAGGACGGAGTAGGGGTATCTAAAGTAACTAGCAACAGCGGAGTTATGACCGTTACACTGACAGACGGAACTATCACAGACGTAGTATTACCGGTAGGGCCTAAGGGAGACAAAGGACCCCAGGGGGACGAGGGTCCTCCGGGAGTCGAGGGTCCCGAGGGACCTCAAGGCATTAAGGGTGATACAGGTTCCAGAGGCCCCAAGGGAGACACAGGATCTGATGGTGAGCAGGGACCCGCAGGCCCTGACGGGATACAAGGTCCAAGAGGAGAAAAGGGATCTAAGGGTGACAAGGGTGACCTGGGACCCCAAGGCCCTAAAGGCGATGAAGGCCCAGAAGGACCCCAGGGACCGCAGGGAACGAGAGGACTTACTGGTTCCGTAGGCCTTAGGGGGAATAAAGGTGACCAAGGCGATGTAGGGCCTACCGGCCCTAAGGGTGACAAGGGTGACCAAGGAATTGCCGGACCACCTCCCGAGGTGACATGGGACGGGACTGTAATAGTAGTAGAGGGCGACGAGGGACCTGATCTCCGAGGACCCTCCGGTATAGCGTCTGTGTCTTCCCCTACCCCCGGCGTGTGGATGATTGACCAGGCAGTAGACCCGGATGCGAGTGGCCTAGAAGATCTCCAGCAGTCCGTATTCGATAAGGCAGATAAATGGTCTCTTGACAATGCATTAGTCCTTATCGAAGCATTGACTCAGCGTATAGATGAGCTTGAGGCGGGGAAGTTTGGTCCTTGGACACCATTAATCCTAGAATCAGATTATACTAGCGTAACTGAGGCTCCCGTACAATACAGAACCAACGGAGATGCGGTAGAACTAAGAGGTCGTGTTACCTCTAGCACTGGAACTTTACCAGCAGGATCTTCCCTGTGGATCGCCAATCTACCAGAAAGTATTATACCTCCTGTGTATATTAGGATTCCTACAGTAGGAGGTACATCAAGTCAGTGGGGCCGACTAGAGGTCAGTACCGCAGGACGACTAACTGTTGCTACAATTAGTGGTGACGTTAATTGGGTAGATCTTACCAGCGTACGATGGTCTATCAAGCAATAAACTAAAACTTACAGGAGATTACTCATGGCAGAAATACATTCATTTAAGTCAGACGGAACACCATCGCCCGGAGCAAAGATTGCTCTAGACAAGAAGGCAGACAAGAATCATACACACATGCAGTCATTGCTAGAAGCAGCAAGTGGTAATCAGTATCGAATTATCGCCGGAGCAATTCGTAAGACTAACGGAGTGTGGGGACTTATTCATGACGAAGGCCACACCCCCTCAGGAATAACCTCAGTAGCCGACCGAGGAAATGATCTTAGAATCCACTACGGATTCACTGCCAAGAAGGTAGGATCATTAATCGTTGCTGCTGATGAGTCTTATAACGTGCTCGGATATAGCTTCGGAGCAAGTGTAGGCCTAGATGGAGCAACAATCAAGATCCACAATAGTACTTCCGCTCCAGTGGGTGGATATGTATCCTACGGATCTGGTGGGTGGTCTGTAGCCACCGGAAATCTAACTGGTGTCTCCGAAAGAAGCGCTAATGTAGTACGAGTTACTCATCCTACTGTTAATCCTGCTACGGATATCTATCTATCGGTCACTGGCCGTGGGGCAGGTAAATACGTCTATCGTGCGGGCAGCTCAGGCGTAGACCGAACTGACGTGGAAATCTACAATATGGATGGAACTCCTGTCACTGCTTTCAAGAACGATATGGCCGCGTTCATTACAAGGCAGGCAGCTCCCGAGGCACAGGTAAAGCCCGCCGATATGCCAGAGGGCAACACGAACATCTGGATTTTCGGGATCATGGAAGTCTGAGGCCCCCATTTTGTATGAAAACCTACCGTACAGTATGATATAATTATTACATAGTCTTCTAGAGCGCCTTACTGTGACCCTCTAGGGACGGATTTTGACCCTATAAAGGTACAATATACCCGTAAGGTCCAGAACGTCCTGTTCGGGTTAACAAAAAGGAAAGGTAAATCACAATGGCTGATTTCAGTGAAATCATTGGCCGCGTTGGTGAGCTTTCAGATGATGAGCTATCAACCCACCGCCAGAGTGCTCTAGACGAGTTCACAGAGCTTAAGGACGGCGATGCCACTGAGGAGACCGTATCTCGCATGACTGAGATTGCGGATTTCGTCTCCACTATCAAGGAAGAAGAGAAGGCCCGAGAGGCCCGATCAGCAGAACTAGCCGCAGAAGCCGCTGACGCTGCAAGCCGAATCGCTGAGCTTACCGATGCAACTGATGAAGATGAAGAAGTTGTAGAGGAAGACGAAGTTGACGAGGATTCTCCCGTAGAGGAAGTAAAGGAAGAAGAGGAAGAGAAGGACAAGGACAAGAAGGATAAGCTCCCTGCCGAATTCTCTGATTCTTCTGAAACCGAAGAAACAGAATTCGTTGCCGATGAAAAGGACAAGGACGAGGATAAGTCCGAGGACGAAGTAGTTGAAGACGAGGAGAAGGAAAAGGCTGAGAAGCCCTTCTCCGACGAGTCCACTGAGGATGCAGAGCTTTCCGCAGAGGATACCGAAAGCCCCGAGGAACTAGCTTCCAAGGACAAGGCAGAGGATAAGGCAGATGCCGATGCCGAAGCTGAGGATGATGAAAACAAGGAAAATGAAGAGGACAAGCTCTTCACCGAAAACACGGAGGAAAATAACGTGGCAACCACACCCGATGAGCTATCAGTACAGGATGCTCCGGAGTCCAAGTCTGCCGGTCTCGAAGTGACAATCACTGCGGGTGCGGATATTCCAGGCGTTGGGCTAGGAGCCGAACTAAAGGACCTTTCCGAGGTCTCACGCGCATTCTCTGAGCGTCTACGCGCAATTGGAACACGCGGAACCGGTAACGGCGAGCAGCACACCGTTGCTAGCTTCAACATCGACTACCCGGCTGACCGTCGTCTAGTCGGCGGAGATCGCCTAATCAACGAGTCTCGCATGGACTCCGTTGCTTCCCCGGAGGCCGTTGTTGCCGCTGGTGGAATTTGCGCACCGCTACCCATCGATGAGGAGCTAATCACCTACGGTTCAACCAACCGTCCGGTCCGCGACTCACTACCCCGCTTCAACGCTGAGCGTGGCGGAGTTATTTACCTAACTCCTCCCACCCTAGCTGACGTTGACGGCGCAGTAAGCGTCTGGACCCTAGCTGATGATTACGCAGCTATTGGTGCAGATCTTCCGACCGGTGGACTACTCCCGGGTGCTGTTCCCGAGCGCGGCGAGACCGCACTAGCCACATCAACCTACCCGGGCCACGTCAATGGCACCGGCGAGGATGTAACCGGACCGGTTAAGCCGTGCATCCGCATCACCTGTGGTGAAGAGATTCGCGCCTACGTAGACGCAATCCCCTCATGCTTCACCATCGGCAACATGCAGGCACGCGCCTACCCCGAGCTAGTCGAGAAGCACCTAGAGCTAGCAATGGTATGGCAGGCTCGTTTCGGTGAGCAGCGTCTACTTACCCGTATCGGTAACCTCTCCACGAAGGTACGTACCAAGGCTACTCACGGAATTACTCGTGACTTCCTTAACGCACTTTCCACCGCTGTTGCCGGGTTCCGTAGCCGTCACCGTCTAGACGAGAACTTCCGTCTACGTGCCATCCTTCCGGTTTGGTTCCGTGACGCTATCCGCGCCGATATGCTCCTACAGATCGCCGGAGATGGCCAGGACGCAACGTTCGGTCTTACCGACGCAACCATCGACCGCTGGATCGCTGAGCGTGGCGTTAACGTCACCTGGGCACTAGACGGCGAGGCAGGGCAGGTATTCGGAGACCAGGAGGGTGCACCTACCCTTTCCGGCGTAAATGTTACACCGGGCACCGAGGCCGACCTAGTTGAGTTCCCGGATGAGGTTGTATGGTACCTCTTCCCCGAGGGTGGATTCGTCTTCCTCGATGGTGGTACTCTAGACCTAGGAATCGTCCGCGATTCTACTCTCAACTCCAAGAACGATTACCAGATCTTCGTGGAGACCTTCGAGGGTCTAATCAAGCGTGCACCGGAGACCTTCCGCGTCACTACCCCGCTGAACATCGTAGGCGCTACCACAGGTACCGTCGATCCTGTTCTAGGTTCCTGATAACATCAGGTCCAAGCAACTCTTAGAAAGGGAGTATAATGCAGGAAAACCTAATGGTTCCCTCGCTACAACCCGAGCGTAACGGGTTGCTTGGACCTGCCACTATCGTCATAGAGCTGGACCAGGAGATTAAGCAGATTCACGTCGAGGATCTCCTGGCCCAGCTCCATGCCGGTATCGAGTCATGGTGTCTCGATACCGAAGTTACACACGAAGTACTTTCACCGTTTGAGGGAGATGCTAATGCCCTTTATAAGGCACTATCCCCCTTCAACATCAGAACCTCTTTCCGAGCTTCAACA
The DNA here is from genome assembly GCA_028565055.1 of Phoeniculus purpureus. NCBI lineage: Eukaryota > Metazoa > Chordata > Aves > Bucerotiformes > Phoeniculidae > Phoeniculus > Phoeniculus purpureus. The sequence continues at coordinate 66,181 of JAOXOE010027063.1, forward strand.
TTCGATACTGATCCTGAGGAGCTAGAGACGCGAGCAATGCTTGCACTCTCCCTCGTAGAGGAGAAGGTTATTGAGCGTGAGTTCTGGATGGGTGGCTTCTCCAATGAAGCCGATGTAACGGACACATGGGCGGCTAACCCATACCTTTTGGATGAAGATGTCGAGGTTGTTACCGGAACATATTCACCGAATGCCGGGATGGCCGTCCTTGAGGGGGCCTATGCAGATAGGTCCCATGGAATACTTCCTACTCTATACTTCCCGAGGTCTGCGGCTTCTCGCCTCAATCTTCGTGGTAAGTCAGATGATCAGGGATCACTACGATCCAAGATCGGCACTAGAGTGGTAGCTGGTAGTGGTTTTAATGCGGTACCGGGAGAATCGGGTATGTCACTATCCGATCACCAGGTTCCTGCGGTTATTTCAGGTCCAGCAATTGTTCTTCTAGGCCCAGCGGTAATTACACCGGATGAGGTCCCACAGGCTGTCAATAGGCAGAAGAACGATATTAGATATTTCGCGGAGAGGCAGGCAGTTGCCATTGCCCTCGGCGGAGCTAAATTCACAACAGTCATTGACGTGACACAGTAATAGAAAAGGAAGTTAAAAAATGGCTTACGATAAGGCTAGAAGCGTAAACGGCGTGGCTCTACGCGTGTCACGTCTTGCAGAAGACGGCTCAATCCTTGTAGGGGATAACACGGTTTACACCCAGAAGGCATTCATGTCTTTCCAGTTCACTCCCGAAATGGAAGAGGGCGAAGAGATCACCGAGAAGAATGCTGACGGATCACTCTGCTACTCCTCACAGGAGCGCAGCACCCTAAAGCGTGTTACCCTAACACTCTCAGTATGCTCCCCCAACCCGGAGCTTGAGGAGCTACTACTCGGAGGAACTATCTTCACCGGAGATAGCGACGAGGTACTAGGCTACGCATCACCTGAATCCGGTGAGATTGCTAACCCGAACGGAATCGCAATCGAGGCCTGGTCTCGTGCGATGAACCAGTCCGGCAAGCCGATGTCTAAGAACCCGTTCTACCACTGGGTATTCCCCTACGGTACATTTGCTCCGTCAGGAGACCGTGTAATGGAGAATGGCCTAATGGCGCAAGAGTATGAGGGCTGGGCTACAGGTAACGATATGTTTGGGGCCGGACCTGATGGTTCATGGGCCTTCACTTCGGCCTCCCCGTACCAGTACGCTCGCGCGGCAACTGCCCCGATAGATGAAGACGGTTTCACGAATTACCTTGGTAGCTGAACCTCTCTATACAACTAAATAGCGATAGACCCCCGGCACTGCGGTGTCGGGGGTTCTATGCTATAATGACTAGGAACACTAATACTCTGGAAGGAATATTCAATGGTTGCACCGTGGATTACGGTCGAGGATACGGCATTCCCGGAGTCCCCTTATGCCCAGATGGCAGTAGACTACGCGACATTTGTGCTATATAAGCTTACCGCCGAGAAGTATCCCGGTGTCTCTAGGACAGTAGAGTCCTATGTTAGTGAATCACGTAGGCCTTCGTACCAGGATCCCACAGCCACGGAGGTACTTGGGGATGCTAAGTCTATAGGGGTTCCCAGTAACTTACAGTATCCTCAAAGACTATACCTAAGGGGTACACCTGTGCATGAAGTACATTCTGTACTGTACGGTAGTGAGGCTCTCTCTGACCAGGAGTATATACTCTTTAATAAGAAATTCCTTAAGCTCAAAACAGGGTCTAGGTGGAATTACGCCTGCGATCATCATGGGATTACAGTAGATTACTCCTACGGAATGATGCCTCCGAAGGCCGGAGTACTCGCAGCAAGTACTCTCGCTAATGAGCTTCTCATCCTTATGGGAGAAGGCTCAAGTAATTCTGAGTGCAGGATCCCCGAAAGAGTTACTAGCGTAAGCAGGGAAGGGATATCTTTCGATCTCATAGATCCCCAGGAGTTCCTAGATGACGGTCGAACAGGTATCTGGGAGATAGACCTATTTATCCGTACGGCCAACCCTGCCAGGGCTAAGAAGCAACCAAGAATTCTATCAGCAAATGACCCAAGAAGATACAGGAGATAATGAGATGGGAAATCCGTATAGAGCTAAGACTAGAAGGTCCACGCCCGGACCCGCAGAACCTACAGTCCCCGCAGGAACCGTAGGAGAACTTATTACGTGGGTAGGTGACGATAAGGATCGCGCACGTAGGGTGCTTAACCAGGAGAACTCGGAGGACAGGCCCCGTAAATCTCTCATTACTCAGCTAGAGGAGGTCATCGATGACTGAAATGCCGATGGTTCCAGAGGATAGGCTACCTCTTTACGAAAACGGCTGGGTAGACAATATCTCCGTGGCCGCAGAAGCAGCTCTTACCGCGATAGTGGATGTTGCCGCACACAATGATGTAGAACTTCCCTCACGTCAGATAATCTACGTAGGGACCGTTCCTAAGGATTGTGAACAGGTTGCCGTGTCGGTGTCCAACTATGGGTTCGGAAGGCCCGGAGACCCCATGTCAGGACCCTCAGGAGACCAGTGCTGGTTGCCCGGAGTCGTTACTCTTAACGCGGAGATTACTAGGTGTGTTCCTGAGAACAATCAGATAAAGCCGATGGGTCGTTATGCCTCAGGTATTGTCAATCTTCCAGAGAATGCGGCAATGGAGGACCATGCACGTACTGTTATGAGGGATATGATGATACTGCTGGAGGCAGGGAACGTTGCGTCTAACTATCCATTCGAAGCAGCAGGCTCCGAGGCTAGTGTTCTTGTCACAGACCCGGCTTCGGGATACCAGTCTGTATTCCTTACCCTTACACTACAGGTCTGAGCATGGCTATATCTACGTCAAGTTTCCACTTTATTCAGCCTGCTTGGGATAACCTTAGATACTCTAAGAGAGGGATAGTTGGGCGAGATATGGACCGTAGGGGTGCATATATTGCTAACATGGCCAGGATTCAGGTGGGAGTGGATACAGGGGCACTACGTCAATCAATTAGGCATAGCACTCATACAGCAAAAGGCCTAGGACCGTACACTATTGTATCTGCCGGAGGACCTACAGCTCCACACGCACTTATGCACCATGAGGGCACCAGACCCCACGAAATACGACCAAACCCTCCGCGAAGTGTGCTAAAATTTACTGTAGGTGGAAAAACTGTGTACGCAACTCGTGTACTCCACCCAGGAACAAGAGAGAACAAATACTTGACTGACCATCTACCCATGGCTGTCAGGATCTAGAGAGGAAATACGACATATGGTTGCAAAGGCTAAGATCAAGAAGTTTGAAGTCGAGAAGGTAGAAGGTACCCTAGACTTCGAGCTAGGCGATGAGGTTTTCCATTGTAGGCCCAAGCTAAGCGGTATTACGCTGATTAACTTCGTACGCGGAGTACAGAAGGCTAATGAGGCCTCGGAAGGTGATGAGTCCAAGGGTACGGCTGTTCTAGAACTACTCCTAGAGCTACTAGAGGATGCACTAGGCGCACAAGAATACAAGAGGTTCATCGAGTACACAGAGCAGCCCGACATCTACGTCTCTATGGAGACCATCATGGAGATCTCGCAGTATCTCGTCGGGGAGTACACTCAGTCCCCTACGGAAGCGTCCTGAGTATAGTACAAGATGTTATAGGAGATAATTGGTCGTATATTAACGGATATTATCTCCTACAAGGTACTAACCTTCGGGCGCTGTTCGAAACACTTGATGCATCAGACACAGTAGACCTGTGCAAGGCCATTATGATTGAGGATGCAATCCGAGATGCTGAGTTTGAGGGCGGCATAAAGAAGATACGCACGCAGCTCAACGTAAAAGATGGTAAAATGTATAATGAATCTAACCCGGATGAAGATCTTGAACTAGATCCATTAACGTCTAACTGGGGCATGAACAATGAGCCTCTTCCAGATGATGGACTAGTCGGACCACTAGAATAAGGATCAGTGTACATTGGCAATCATTGGATCAGCAGAAGTTGAGGTACGGGCAAATGTCCGTAAGCTCGGAAGCGACATCACCGACTCCTTTGACAACCTGTCAAAAGAAGCTGACAAGATTGCCGACCGTATGGGTAAGTCCATCTCAGATTCTCTTAAGAAGAATCTGGATGGGCTTACCATACAGGTTAACCTAGATGACTCCATCCTTGATGACATCATCGAGGTAGAGGAGCAACTAAAGAGACTTTCCAACGAGAAGATCAAGATTAATCTTGATGATTCTGAGATGGCTAAGGTAAATACATATCACGGAAAGACCCTTAGGTATGATATTGACCTAGATACTACTTACCTTGACGCAACCCTATCTAAGATTACTGATCAGAAGATTAAGATAAAGGCAGATCAGAGAGAACTTGATAAGATTGGTTCGGATGTCAAGGACACTGTTTCAGGAATACCAGAGAAATCACGTACAGTACCTATAAAGCCTGATATAGACAAGTCCGCCCGTAACTTCCTCAACAATAAGATGAAGGAAGTCCTAGCTGATGCCCAGAAGGTAGCTAAAAAGCAGGCAGTAGAGCTTAATCTCGATGCAGATACTAGCCGAATCATGGCGGTTCTGGAGGAGCTACGTGGGTATGAGATTGAGGACCTAGAGTTAGGAATAACTCTAGATAACTCGGACCTAGAGTCCATTAATGCGTCTATTGAGGCACTACGAGCCTACAATGAAGCTAACGCCATTGACCTAGAGGTAGAAGTACATCTAGCAAAAGCTATGGCTCAGCTTGCGCTTCTGGGTCGCAGGCGTTTTGTTGATATTGTACCTAAGATTAACCTAGCGGCGGTAGGAGCAGCACAGGGAGTTCTTGCAGGGTTCACCGGATTCAACATCATGAAGGAACATACTGAGGACTTTATCAGGTCCCTCACCGAGCTTGATAAGCAGCTACCTCAGCTTGCCGCTAATCTTGCACTTATGAGTGCCGCTGTCCCTGTCGCAGGGTGGGGAGCAGGAACTCTTACGTCATTTATAGGGGATGTTGCTGCATTATCCGGACTACTTGTGCCTGGTTCAGCTATTGTTGCTGGATATGCAACTAGCATGATGTTCCTTAACAACGCGTTCTCTAAGCCGAGCAAGGAAAAGTGGATTCCAGAGATTACCGAACAGCTAGATAAGTTTGCACTAGCTGTCGCCGGAGACTTCTGGAAGGTAGCTAAGCCTTCCTACAATACCTTTGCATTCAAGACCCTTCCTGCACTATACAAGGCGTCTAAGGGCTTGAATACTGGTATGGCTGGACTAGCAAGCAGCTTCTGGGACTCCATAGCATCAGTTCTTGAGACTGACCGGGGGATGAACAATCTCACTGAAACTGTGTCCAACATAGAAGGAGGAATGAAGGGCCTAGGTGGGGCGATTGAACCCGCTATGCAGGGCCTACTGACATTCGTCAGGGTAGGATCATCGTACCTCCCGGGGCTGGGGGCGCATATTGAAGATCTGGCAAAGAAGTTTGACTCCTGGATGCAGCAGATGGACGAATCAGGACAGCTTGAGGAATGGGCTGACGCCGGAATAAAGGCTCTAGGATCCCTAGGAAGCATAATATACTCTACTGTTGGTATATTCTACTCCCTGTATCAGATTGCACGACAGACAGGATTCCCAGGTCTCGCAGAGCTTGCTGACGGGCTAGGACGTATAAACGACTCCCTTAAGAATGAAAATACCCAGGGAATCCTCATACAGTTTGCAGGGTACTTTAAGAGTGCATTCGACCAGATTGCTGACAGTCTTTCTTGGATTAGGCCTCTTATCTCTAGCAATATAGATGGAATGTTGGACACCATCGAAGCTATGGGGGATATCACCGCAGGAATCCTAGATGGAATTGGTAATGCACTCACGAATACCAATATAGTCCCTTCATTCTTTGGTCTATTTGACTCCATGCGTACGGCTGTAGAGGACTTCCAGCCAGCATTTGAGTCTATTGGCACAATTATGGCCGTTACTTTTGACTTCCTAGGCTCCGCCCTGGAGAATATAACTCCTATCCTCACACAGTTCTTCGAAAACCTAGCAAATGACGCTATTCTCATTAAGCCTTCCTTCATGGCAATGCTTGATATCATCGGTGACTGGGGTCCTCGGGTCATGGAGATCGTAGGAACTGTGACCAACGCGGTTGCTGAGTGGATCGGCAATCTAAACCCTGTTGTTGCTCTCGCAGGTCTGGCATTTGCCGCCTTCGCTCCTATAATTGCCACCGTAGGTCTATCCTTTATAGGTTTGGTATCCTACATAAGCAAAATCCCCGCAGTACTGAACCCCATTATAGGTCTGTTTGCGGAAGGTAAAACTGTAGGATCTCTACTCTCCGGAGTCCTAGGTAAGTTGGGCGGCGGCGGGTTCGGTAAACTTCTAGGGTCTATCGCTAGAGTTATACCAGGGTTTGGGTGGATAATCGGAGCGTTCGTCTCTGCATTCGTGGCATCTGAGGATCTGCGCAAGGCCGTAGGAGACTTCTTAGGGAACGCCTTTAAGGCATTGTTAGGATTTATACAACCCCTAATAGGACCCATAGGATCGCTATTTGGTGCTCTATTGGATGGTCTGGACGGTGTAGGTGCAGCCGTTGCTCCTGCCTTTGAGGGATTCTTCAATGCTCTTAACTCCATTATGCCTATTATCCAGCTAGTAGCCCACGTAGTAGGAGTAGTTCTAGGATCTGCTATTCAGGGAGTTATCCCCATAGTTCAGTCAGCATTTAGCATCATTACGAATGTCATCGGAGGAATAGCGAATATCCTAGGCGGAGCGTTTAACGCTATTGCCGCGTTCTTTACCGGAGTAATAGACGTTGTGAAGGGCCTAGTAAGCGGAGATATGGGCGCTGTGGTAGACGCTCTTAAGAATATGTGGGATGGCCTAAGAGAGGCATGGTCGCAGATGTTCTCAGGAGCTGTTCAGGCTGTCCTGGGAATTCTGACCGGATTTGTTGATATGGGTCTTTCTGTTATCACTGGTCTTCTTGATATGATTCTCGGAATACTGGAGTCGTTCGATATAGGGGAGGCCGGTCAGAAAATTATACAGAGCCTTATTGACGGATTTACCGCAGCGATTGACGCGGTACGTCAGTGGCTTACTGATCTTACCCAGAAGATCATTGAGTGGAAGGGACCTCCCTCCAATGACGCAACTCTCCTCAATGATGCTGGATCCTCCATCATCATGTCCCTAGTTGATGGATTCAAGAATGCTGTAGAAGCAGTATTTACATTCCTCCAGGACCTCACACAGAAAATCGTAGATGTTGTCATGAGCATCATCGACGGAGTGGTCACTGTATTCCAGACCGGCTGGGATGTATTAGTTACTATTGTTCAGACCGTGTGGGATCTAATAGTCACTGTAATACAGACGGTATGGGATGTAATAATTACCGTTATTCAGGGATACATCGATCTAGTAGTCACTGTATTCCAGACCGGCTGGACTATTTTGACTACTGTAGTACAAGCTGTTTGGGACCTAATTATTGTCATAATCCAGACCGTATGGCTAACGATTACTACAATAATTCAGACGTACATTGATCTAGTAGTTGCTATATTCCAGGCTGGCTGGGCCTTCCTGACTGAGATAGTTACTACGGTATTCACTGGTGTACTCATGGTAATCCAGACAGTTATGCTGGGGATTCAGACTTTCATTCAGATAGCTCTTACAACTATTCAGAATATCTTCCTCGCAATATGGACTGCAATTGTTGCTGTAGTGACCACTGTATGGAACGCTATCCGTTCAAATATCACTGTAGCGATAAATGCAGTAAGAACTATAATTGCTACGGTAATGACCGGAATCATGTCCGTCATAACTACAATTTGGACTACAATCCAGACTGTAACACTTACTGTGTGGAATGCAATTAAGACACTAATTGGCCTAGGACTAGCAGCAATTAAGGCCCTATTCACAGGAAACTTTGCAGCCTTTAGATCTATTATTCAAACAGCCTGGAATGTAATCAAGTCCACTACATCCTCAGTATGGAATGCGATCAAATCAGCCATCAGCTCGGTTCTTAACACCATCAAGTCTGTAATTTCCTCAGTATTCAATACGATCAGATCTACAATTAGCTCTGTGATGAATACCATACGTTCCACCATCTCTAGCGTGTGGAATGCAATTAAATCAGCAATTACATCTGTAATCAACTCCATCCGTTCCGGAGTGACCTCAGGATTTAACGCCATTAGGTCTGTAGTATCGTCTGTGATGAATGCTATCAGATCCGTTACGACTTCTGTATGGAACTCTATTAGGTCCGTAATTTCCTCGGTCATTAGCTCAATCCGCAGCGTAGTTTCGTCGGGCATGAGTGCTGTACGTAGTGCAATAAGCAGCGCGTGGAACGCTGTGAGGTCCATTACCTCCAGCGCATGGAATGGAATCGTATCTGCTGTATCTAGCGCTATTTCTAACCTCATGGGCAAGGTTAGAGGAATCCCCGGACAGATTCGAGGAGCCCTAGGTAACCTAGGAGGCCTTCTTACCGGTGCAGGTAGGTCCATCATTCAGGGACTTATCAACGGTGTTACTGGTATGATTGGCTCACTAAAGAGCAGGTTCAGCTCTATTACGAACATGATCCCCGACTGGAAGGGACCGCCAGACACCGATGCTAAGCTTCTAACAAACGCTGGTGAACTCATCATGCAGGGTCTTATTGAGGGTCTTGAGTCCAAGTACGGGGCAGTCAAGAACTCCCTCCAGGGCTTCACAGGAGACCTCTCACAGACTGTTGGAACCCAGATTGGGGCAGACGTAGGGCTATCAACTTCTGTACGCACCACGGCCCTCAGCGATGCGGAGAGAAGGCTATCCTACCGGTCAAACACCGATTCTATGCTACAATCTAATGGTGACGGTATTGGCAGAGAAGTACACCTTCACTTCCACAATACCATGGTAAACGAGAGCGAGATAATCACCGTTGTTAATCGGGAACTCGGACGAGGAGTATGATGAGCAGATTCGCGCCGCTACAGTCGCGTAAGGACGTTTGGCTTAATGATCTAGCCTTCTCCAACGTAGATGAGCATGGAAATAGATGGATAATCTCGGATATAGACGGGTGGTGGGACCTTCCTACTCCGACTATGGGCGAGGTTGACCGGGCGTATAGCGAAGACGGCTCATTCTATGAGCCCGGAAGGTTCGAGGCTAGAGTCATTAGAATGACTGGAAAGATAATCCCTCCGAGTAATAACACCAATGCAGCCAACCTTGCCCGCAAAGAGCTTAATAGGCGCCTAATGTTGGTTAGGAAGACAGGACTACTACAGGTGCTGGAATCCCCCGAGCTGGGCGGAGGGAAGCAGTCAGAGGTTATAATCGTAGCTCGCCCCCTAGTAAACGCTGATAGGCTGAATGGGGTTCTTGACTTTGATATACAATTCAGAGCACCAGACCCTAGAAAGTACTCCGTAGACCCTACTGTATCCAACTCATACCTAATTAGTGGGGAGGACGGCGGTAGAGTATATAACTTAGTATATAACAGGGTGTACGGCGGAGAGCAAGATCAAAGCACAGCATTAGTCACTAACACGGGCGACTATGACACCTACGGAGTTATTAGACTGCACGGACCTATTGATGATCCAGGAGCATACCATCTAGACTCCGCTAGGCACATCTCATTCCCCGGGGTACGGCTTACCGTAGGGGAGTACATAGATATAAATTTACAGGAAAAAACTATCATCTCCGAGTCAGGTATTTCCCTGAGAGATCGTATGTCCGACGACAGTCGATGGTTCAAATTTGAGGTGGGAGATAATAGAATATCACTTGCCGGAACACAGTACCTGTCCCCTGTTCCTTCGGTACCTGACGTAAAGAACTTAGTGAATACTCCCTCGTACGAAGGAGAGTACTCCGTACTGCCCTCCGTAGTGCGTACTAACGTGGCCGCTAATCCGTCTGGGATGGTAGATATGACTATACATGAACTACGTGAGAGCGTATTCGAAGACTCTCAGGCCGAAGACCCGGGAAATTTCACGGAAGGGTCTGTGGAGAATAGTTACGCTATTACCTCTGACGTTGGGTTGTTGCACTACCAGGACAGATTGTTCCCGGTATATGACGAAACGACGCATCATTTTGTGCAAATGGATGTTATGCCCGAGACGGATAACGTCGAAGTAGCAGAGCTTAGCGTAGGATCTAGGTCCTCCGGGGATGTTCCACTGACGGCAGGTGAATGGACCACCATCAGAGTGGATAGCTACATTCCTGAGGAAGATTATGAAGTAAACCTAGAGCTTCCCGGAGCATCGACAGATGATAAAGTTAAGCTTAGGAATATAATGGTACTTAGATCGTCTACCCCTATCGCGGGAGACACTGAGTTCTGGGATCCCATCGTAGGTGTAACATCTCAGGGGGTGTACACGAACGAAACTGGGGAAGGTACGTATAGTCAGCACATAGCCACCCCTGATGCTTGGAGTATAGTAGACAACTTAGGCTCAATGCTTAGGGTAATTAAGAGCGGAGACCCTGATACAGATGGGACGTACTTAATACCTACTACTATTAATGATCATATTATTGACCTAGGGGCCGCAACATCTCCGGGGACTCACATAACTTACGGAGTACTAGCAGAAGGCCTGCTGGAGGTCCGCCTGTACGATGACGATACCGGGGAGCTGCTAGAGACTACGTATCCATCTCAGGCTGCTACTACTTATATCTCTGAGACCCCTATTACACCTAGAATTGAAGCTACTGTATCTGTAGAATCCCTAGGAGAGCCCATAATACGGAAGATTATTGCCTCCATGGTGACATATGATGGCGGGACAAAAATTTTTACGGAGACTACTCCGAGTGAGGACGGGTACTCCTATGAGTATGGGGGCGACGAGGGTGCCGTCGTAGAGGTAGCACCTAGCTTCTATACAACCCCCGACGTAGAGGAGTTCAATTATAACTCACGTATAGTGAGTACAAGAGCGTACGGAGGATCGAAGTCTCTAGAGATCCGGTATAATAGGACCCCAGAGGATGCAGAGGAGGTCAAAGCTACCCCTATTACTCATGAAACAGGCTCTCTTTCCGAGGGAACTTATTATGTTAAAGCAAAAGTTATGACTAACAAACCTGTCATGCTTTCTCTGGACGTGCAGGGGTCAGGAGACGGTGAACTGTACGTTTTCGGAGCGAATCCTGGACATTGGTCTGATGTTTCATTCCCGTTCAGTGCGGAGATAGGAGATAGACCTATACTCACTATTACCCCCACCCCGGGGGAGGTAGATTTGGAGATTTACGTAGATACTGTAGGAATCCTGACGGAGGATGTAGAGTACTTTGACGGTAATATGTCTGGGCCTTATCAATGGACGGGTACCCCAAATTCTTCAACTTCTGCTACAATACCAGTAGTGGGTGTTCCCACTGCTAAGATGGAAATTACACACCGAAACGCATGGATAGGCTGACTAAATGTTGATTAATCCCCCCACATGGACCCAAAATGGTAAGTACACTGCTGAGCAGGACCGTCGCTTGGTGGGTGCAATTGTCAGGACTGAGGGAGTAGCGAACGCTACAAGCATGGCCGCGACTGTAGTACCTAACACACGGACGATTTCTATAGGGTCAGGAGGAGCGTATGTCAACGGAGACTACGGCTCAAACGGCGGCGGCGGGATGTACTTCGTATACAATGACGGAGCGTACGAGGTGGCACTTCCAACAGCGGAAACTCTCCCCAGATACGACCTTATTGTGCTGAGGATCTACGATTCATCAGTATCCGGAACTATAAATGAGGCAAGGCTTGATGTTATTCGAGGAGAAGCATCAGCCTCTCCGAGGATTCCTAGCGAGCCACTAAGCGCAATTGCACTGTGTGCTGTAAAGGTCAATGCTGGTACTACCTACATCAAGGCTACAGACATATCGGATAAGAGGACAGTGGCCCAGCTGAACGGTGGGGTCACAGGCAATGTGACGAAAGATCAGGAAACTAGGCTAAACCAGGTAGCAAGCCCCACAAATCCGTTACTAATTACATCTAGCTCAAATCCTGACTCACTACAGATGAGCACCGGAGGTGGGTTCCGTACAATAGGATCATCGGAAATTGTAGCAGGTCGTGCAAACCTCCCAAAGACTGCGCCAGAGGGAGCCATTGTTACCTACGTAGACGGAGGAAGAACCTATCAAATGCGAGGAGGTAAGTGGAGATTCTTCCATGGATGGGGTCCGTACATCACACTAGGACGTGTTGCTAACGCCACGCACTCCGGGGGATTCTGTGGAGGGCTAATAGTCAATCCAGGAACTTCTGCGGACTGGGCAGGCGGTGTGCCTGTGTCATCGGCAGACTATGCGACACATTTCTCGATCAACAAGGGTGTAGGAGGATCTGATAGGAATAAGGGTGGGTACCTCTCATTTAAGACACCAGGAATGTACCATATAGAGACTAGGTACGATATCGTAGGCCTTAAAAACAATACTGAGGTAATCACAGCTACAGTAGAAGACCTCATCACAAACAATACTAAGGTGGATAACGGGGAAAATAGGCATAGAATTCAGAAAGGACAAGACCTTAGGGTATCTGCCTCCTCTACTTTGGTGGTGAATACAAGAAGCTCAGCCCCTCACGGAAGACTATACCCCTACCTAAAGACGAGTAGCCCTGTAAAGTTTGATAAGTTGCTCATGCGCGTGGAGCTTCAATATGAATTCTGATCTTTTGTTCCCGGGGACACGAGATCTGTCATACCCTGAATACAGCTTCGTAGTAGAGGACTTTAGGACAAACAGAATCGTAGCAGAATATCCCTTAAAAAGTGTAAAGTACAATAACCTTATTAAGGGTGTCGGAAAGCTATCGGGGAAAGTTGCCCTCACTCCTGAGATAATGAAGCAGAACCCCCGAAAGACGTTGGAGACTGGTATTCACGGAATCTACGTACTGCGTAACTATGATCCGGTATGGGCAGGTATTCTACAAGTTACACAGTATGACGAGGCCTCAAATACTGTGACTATCACAGCAAATACTTTTGAGAACTGGTTCAATTCCAGGATACTTACCCGAGATGTCAACGTAAAGAATGTAGAGCAGCTTGATATTGCCCGAACCTACGTAACTAGCGGAGGAACCACCTCGGCTATGAATATCGAGGTAGATGACTACACGGTAAGTGGATTTAAGCGGGAAAGAAACTCCTATGCCTACGAACTAAATACGGTCTGGGATGAGCTAAGTAGGCTTAGTAATTTACTGAACGGGTTTGATTTTAGAATCATACCTTACAGGGACAAAGACTCGTCAAAACTAAAAAGAAAGCTTACATTTGGATATCCGTATCTATCAAGCAACACTGAGGATTCTCCGTCAAATATATTTGAATCCAACAGGAATATAATAAGCTCAAAAGTAACATTCTCATCGGATGACTCTGCGATGAGAGTGTACACCATCGGAGAAGGGGAGGGAACCACCCAGAAGGTAGCTATTGCTGACGACACCGAAGCCCTAGCAGCAGGGTACCCTAGATATGAGAAGTCGGCAAGCTACAAGGGAGTCAAGGTTCAGAGTACCCTTGTATCGCATGCTCAGAGCATTCTACAGGAGAGCAGAAACCCTATAGTAGATATAAGCATTAAGGTTCGGGGAAACGACGATCCATACGTCGGAGATTACGCACCCGGAGATTGGGTTCGAATAAAGCTCGACAATATTTGGTTCCCCGATGGATACGATAATACATTCCGTATTACGGATCTGGAAGTCAACCTAGAAGATACTGGACTTGAGACAGTATCTATGGGATTCTCCGGACCATTTATTAGAGATAAAATGGTCATTAGAGACAGCTCTCAGAATGTATACGTACCACCCGAAGCAAATCAGCCTGATGTCGAGGAATAATAATGGATATACGGGAGAGACTGCGAGAGATAGAGAGACGACTTTACGCTATAGAAACTGTATCTAGACTAAGGTCAGCCGCTATTTCTGAGGGTATCACCGAGTTTGTAGGGGAGGGTGAGCTATCTATAGATGACGGGGGCTCATTCATTATCAACAACGGTGGTGCTATTCGCGGAGGTTCCTGGGAGTTGGGGGCTAACGATGATGGAACAACCTACGCTAATATAGGTGATGTCTTGATGTACACGCATGAAGCAGAGCCGGTTTCTGAGTACATCACACTGGAGAGTGTACCTACAGTCCTATCTTCCCCCATTACTAGGGTAACTGCTCCTATACCTGACGACGCCTCATACGCCGTAGTGATTGGGTCTATAAACATCATGGCTGATGAAGACATTAGGTCCGTTGTACGGGTAAGATCTCATGACGTGGATATCAGTATGGTAATTCTAGAAGGACAGTCCCAATCTATACCCCTAGTGATGAAATTTGATGATACCATTGAGTTTGAGATTCATGCAACTAAGAGCTTCGAAGTAGATTCGTATTTTGAGGCTATATATCATTGGGAGGTCATTACTGATGCAGCAGAGGAGCGGGTCACTACAGAACCGTCTGAGTGATATTGAAAGTCGCTTACGGTCAATGCGAACTGTAGCAAATACAGCGTCAGCAGAGATCTCCGGAGGAGAAACTGTCATCGATGAGGACGGCAGTATTTTCTTCTCTGACGGTGGAAGACTAAGCCTGGGAAGTTCCTCAATACAGTCATCTACAGGAGAAATGATGATTGACCCAGAAGGCAACCTATCGGTTGACTCCCTGGTAGTTTACGGTGATATCCTTTCTGCAAGTGATTACTTGTACCAGAGAGAAGCAATAGAGTCTGAGATTATATCTACTGATATTATCGAGCCCATAGTTAGTGAGACGACCCTAGGATTTCCTGACTGGGCTAGTTCAGCTCTAGTAACATTTACCATCTATGTTCGTGCTCGGTTCAACGAGACTGACGCTAATCCTATACTTATTTCCTTAAATGGAAAACCTATAGCTAGGCCTAGAACAGATCAACTGGGAAATCTAGAAATAGATTCTAGTGTAGTACGAAGGGTCTCGCCAAATTTACCAAATATACGTATAAACATAGATTTGTCTGGTACTTCTGTACCTACAGTAAGTCCCACTATACATGTAAAAATAGGAGGAGTGTACTCTGTATGAGTAACTTACAACAGAGACTGAGAACTATCGAGGAAGAGATCCACACCCTGGAGACTGCTACTCCCAGGAACTCTGCGACCGTGGATCGCGGAGGATTAGGTGTAGTAGATGAGGGATCTATTATTTTGGAGGCTGGGGGGACTATATTCTTCGGTGAGGGAGGATCCGCCATATCAGCTAATTATGATATGGAAGAACATACAGGATGGCAGATCGGCACCGAGCGCAGAGGAACCTCCGTAGTGGTCCTTAATGATGCTCCGGGGGAGGATCTACAGGTCACTACAGCTAACTCATCTGTAGTCTATGAAGAAGTGGAAGTACCTGCTCAGGAAGTAACGGTGGTCCCATTAGGGTCAGCTAGTTCTGTAATAATACAACTATTTGCAATACGAGAAGAGAGAAGTGCTGTAGTGGTGTCGGGGCACGACGTAGTACCTACACGGGTAGTTAAGAGCCAAAAAGAGCAGTGGGCTTACAGTTATATGGGGAACTTTAGTGATGATGTACATATCTACACTGATATGGAAGATCTAACAGTCAGATCAGTCAAATTGACCGTAAACAACGCGTCCTAGTAGGCCAAAGGCTTCCTTGTTGGCATTAGCGTGAGGGGCATCGGTCTCAGAACCATCACCGGCCCTGTCTGCGTAAAGTATATCCGCGAAACCTGCACCTTCGAGATCTCTTCTAATGTCCCTAGACGCGGGAGATACCATATCCGGTCCGCAATCCTCTGTATAAGTGAAGTCACGGACGCACCTGTAGTACTGAACTCTCTGGTCGTCTAGAGCTACAGAAACTGCATCTCTTTCATTCATGGCTGATACAGTGTATGCACCTAAAGAAATATTAGACACAAATAGACAAACGCATAGGAAAGATAGAGCGGCTACTACTGTGAGTAGGTTTGTGCGCTCTCTATCAATCGATTTCTTTACTTCGTCTATATCGTCGGGACGGTCAGCCATTTTTATTAGTCTCCTTCTCGATATCATCTAGTCGAGATTCGGATACACCACTAGTAAGTAATTCTATTCGGTATCTTTCAGCCAGAAGCCTGTTTTTACTGGATCTTTTTATTTCCTGATCCAGCGCATCTTGGGTCTCCTGATAACGAGTATACCATCTTTTGTTGTCGTCGTCTACTCTGGTTAGAATATCCGTCACTTTCTCCTTGTTGGCATCCTTGAAGAAGGCTAACAATTTGACTAGCGCCAGGATAAATGAAGATATACCCACGGCACTTATGGCGGCTACTATCTCACTGAGTCCCATACGAGCCGAAGTCCTCTCATTTCACAGGTGTGGTACCATAGATATAGGTGTTGGTGCGCCTAGCTCCGTACAGTAAATTATACCACCAAAAGAGAGAATGAATGATGGACAAAGTACAAGAAGTAAAGGACGGAAACCGTAGACTAGTTTTCCATGGTCAGAGGATCGCACAGTCCAGTAGTAAGACTAACAGATCTAAGGGACGATGGATAGAGTTTGAGCTATATATCACAGATAACGGAGGATATGTACTATCTAGAGTAGGACAGACTCGTTTTGTACACTCAACAGACTGCTCCATCTCCGAGAGGAACGGTCTTGACGTGATGAGCATAGATGTGGTAGGGTCCCTACAGGGCCTCTATCAGTGCCCGGAATGCAGTATAGATGTGCAGAGGGACCAGGAATTTTGCCCTGAGGTGCCTAGGCACTGGGCGATGAAGTTCTTCGCAGCAGAGGATGTAGTAGATGCCTTGCACAAGCAGGACGACAATGGTAACATGTACCTTACTAACGTAGCGAGAGACCTGCTGGAGGACGCATCCGAGTACGACAGCGAGATCGCACGCGTGTACTATAACGACACTATTTAGGAGAGACAATGGCCCTACCGCTAGACCTAGAACTACACGTCGTCAGGTCAATTGATGATGTCCTAGCCATGAAGACTTGGCTGGGGGAGCGTAGGGACATCATGGGACTTGATATCGAGACCTCCGGCTTGGACGCATTCAAGCCGGGGGCTCGAATCAGGTCTATCCAGGTGGGGGACACCCGCCATGGGTGGTTCGTGCCGTTCGAGTTGTGGGGCGGAGCCGCTATGGAGGTGCTAAACACCTGGGAAGGACGTATAGCCCTGCACAATAGCGCGTTCGATACTAAGTTCCTCCAGGCACACGCAGACTGGGACGTACCGTGGAGCCGTATTGACGACACAATGATCATGAGTCAGATCATGTACCCGGGTAAGCCCGCAGGACTTAAGGATCTTACTAGCAAGTACGTAGACCCTAATGCCAACATTGGCGAGAAGTACCTCAAGCAGGCGTTTAAAGACAATAATTGGACATGGGATACTGTCCCAATCTATGAGCCTAGTTTTTGCAACTACTCAGCCCTTGACCCGGTTATCACTGCCCATCTATGGGAGTACCTACGGGCAGACCAAAAGTTCCCGGAAGTATACTCCATGGAGATGCAGGTACGTCGTATCTGTGCCGAGATGGAGTACCGTGGTATGCGACTAGACGTGGACTACACTATCCGCATGGAGAATGAGCTTAATGGTCAAGTTGAGCAGATGAAGAAGTGGTCTCAGGATAACTGGGGAATTAGCGTAACGTCCAACGCACAACTAGCTAAATTCCTCAGCGAGGAACTTGGGGCAGAGTTCACCCATTTCAGTGACAAGACCGGAGCGCCTTCTGTCAATAAGGCACAGCTTGCAGAGTTCCTCACCTCAGGGGACGAGACCCTAAGGTCCGTGGTGGCCTTTGTAGAGGATGTTAAGTACAAGGCTAAGCTCGCATCCACTTACTTCAAAAACTACCGGGAGATGGCCGTAGACGGCATTATTCATCCGTCTATTAACACTCTAGGAACTGCTACTGGGCGTATGAGTTCATCTAACCCAAATATGCAGAATCTACCGTCAAAGGATTACTACGTTCGTGATGCATTTATCCCGCTAGAAGAGGACCATGAGATCTGGTCTATCGACTACAGCTCCATGGAGCTTCGACAGATGGCTAATTACTCCAAGGATGAAGGTCTTAAGCATGCGTTCGAGTTGGTGGATGACCATGGCCAGGACTTCTTTGTCACCCTAGGTAAGACCATCTATAACGAGCCTAACTTCGAGAAGTCAGATCCACGTAGAAAGCTCCTAAAGTCTATGACCTACGGGCTTATCTACGGTGCGTCAGCAGCTAAGATGGCTGCAACAGCCGGTACCGAGGAGCACGTCATGCAAGAGACCAAGGATAAGTTCTTCGAGCAATACCCTAGGGTACCGGAACTCATGGAGAGTATCATTGAGCTTGGGGACCGGAGAGAGGTGTCTGAGGGTGAGGGATACATTACTTTCCCGACCTCAGGCCGACGAGTTCCTACGGATAAGGGAACTTCTTACCGATTGGTGAATTATCTACTACAGGGCACGTCAGCAGAGGTCACTAAGAATGCATTGATCAACCTAGATCAGGCAGGCCTTACTCAATACTCCCTTCTTCCAATCCATGATGAGGTAGTGTTCTCGTTCCCTAAGGAGTACGCTGAGGAGCTTGTACAGACCGCCGTAGAGGCTATGAGCTTTGGATCTGATGAGGGGTTCGATGTTCCACAGGTCGCAGAGGCAGAACTCGCCGGAGCCCGTTGGGGCGAAAAGTACCACTGAGAGGCACGAAAATGACCAAGATATTATCAATCGATCCGGGAAAGATGACTGGGGCGTCATTTGTAACGTACAATACTGATAGCCCTGACATCGAGATAGAGACCTTTGAGGTACCTATGACGGATATCAATGAATGGCTGTTAACTTACTTAGAGGAGAAGTACTTCGATATTGATGCAGTAATTATCGAAGAATTTAAGATAACCGCAGGTACGGGTAAGCTAGGGTCTCCGGACTGGAGCCTGAGGATCATCGGAGCAGTAGAGTATATCTGCGCAAGGTACGGGGTACCAATAACTAAGCAGTTCCCCTCCAATGCTAAGGCCTTCTCAACAAATGAGAAGCTCAGAGCAGTAGATATGTGGCACAAGGGAGGGGCTGGGCACGCAAACGATTCGCTACGGCATGCTATGCTGTACATGGTGAAGCACGGTTGGAGAGACGACCGTCTACTAGAGGTATAAGGAGAAAAGACATTGGAAGCATCAGACATTGTAGTAGCAGATCTCACTGAGGACGGCACAGAGATCCGACTAACCGGTAGGGACGGAGCTGCCCTATACAGGTTCAAGGATCTACTTCTTACAGTACTTGGAACAAAGTACCGTACAAAGGATAAGACTTGGTACGCCCCCATGGAATGGCCTACTATCGTGAGCCTTATCGGATCTTTCTCCGACAAGCTACTGTTCACAGACTCACTCCGTGAGAAGGTGGAAGAACTACAGAATACTATGATCTTTCCTGCTCTTGATACCAGAGAGCAGGTAGATGCTGATGGCTACGAGGATCTATTTCCCCACCAGCGTGCCGACGTAAAGTTTCTCAAGGTAGCCCGACGTGCCCTTCTTATGAACGGTATGGGCTCTGGGAAGACCCGTGCGGCGATCTCTACGATTCAGTCTCTCTACGAGGACGGGGAAGACGTGTTCCCTATCCTGGTGGTAGCCCCCTCTGCCACAAAGTATCCGTGGAAGAAGGAGTTTGAGGCCGTGTGGGAGGGCATCGACGTAACTGTGGTAGATGGCACATCTACGAAGAGACGTAAGCAGCTTGAGACTCCCTCGCATGTGTATGTCATGAATTACGAGCAGATTCGTACCCACTCCAAGCTGGCTCCGTACGGTAATCAGGCTATGAAGAAGTGCCCTGAGTGCGGGGGTCAGGACCCTAAGGTCAAGGCTACCACCTGCCAGGTGCACGAGAAAGAGCTAAATCGTATTGATTTCAAGACAGTAGTAGCTGACGAGATCCACCGAATGAAGGATGGAAAGTCTCAGAGTGCTCGATCAGTAAAGGCCGCAGCAGGAAGTGCAGATATCCGTATCGCAATGTCTGGAACACCTATCGCTAATACTCCTGAGGATCTATGGTCTATCCTTAACTTCCTTTGGCCTAGATCATTCTCCTCTAAGACCCGGTTCGTTGACAGGTATCTGGTAGTTAGCCAGAATACATGGGGAGGCATGGAGGTTCTGGGACTCAAGCCGAACATGCAGGAAGAGTTCTTCTCCATCATTGATCCGATTACTCGGAGAATGCCGGAATCCTACGTACTAAAGCATCTACCTCCCTCGGTGTACACTACTCGTGAGGTAGAGATGGGCTCCAAGCAGGCTAAGGCCTACAAGGAGATGAAGAAGAACATGATGACCGAACTAGAGTCTGGTCTTGTCATGGTAGAGTCTCCTCTGATTAAGTCCATGAGGCTTTTGCAGTTTGCATCATCATACGCTGAGGTGGTGCCCGGGGAGGAGATGACACTAGAAGGAGATGAGGAGGCAGAGCCTAAGATCAATCTGGTTCTTTCCGAGCCGTCATGCAAGGTTGACGCGATCATGGAGGACATCGAGGCCGGTGACTTCGGTGACGATTCTGTAGTTATTTTTGCCGTATCTAGGCAGCTTATCGAACTTCTGTCGGCTAGGATGGAGAAGAAGGGTATTGCTCATGGGCTGATCACAGGATCACAGTCCAGCTATCAGAAGAGCGTTGCTATCGAAGAGTTCCAGGAGGGTAAGGTGCAATTTGTTCTCGCTACGGTAGCCGCAGCAGGTACCGGAATTACCTTGACGAAGGCACGTATCGCCGTGTACCTCCAAAGGTCATGGTCTAATATCATTGATAAGCAGTCTGAGGCCCGAGTACGCAGAATCGGATCAGAGATCCATGACTCTATTCTATATATTGATTACATCACCAAGGATACACTTGAGCCTACTGTGTTCCAGGCTCTCAGGACTAAAGATCAAAACCTACAGTCAGTGCTACGAGACAACCAGGTACTCGAATTGATCCAAAGTGCGTGATAGGCTCCGGGGGATTTTACCAATCCTGGTTTTCATGGTAGTATATCTATGTGTCTCCTACGCGTTGGGAGCACTACTACTAGTCTCGATCATTTCGGGATGCAGTACAGTATTAAAGCTAATAGGAGGATGACATTGGACATTAAGTTTGACAGTGAAATGCACGTAGATCTCATTGATTTTATGGGATCAGACCAAAGAGTAGTGCAGGCTGCGCAGGTATCTACTAAGGGTGCCGACTCTATCGAGTCCGAGGCTAAGGAAGGACTGATCAGGTACCTGGTGAATAACCGACATGCATCCCCTACAGAGCACTCAGTGTTCACCTTCCTCATCACCGCCCCCATCTTTGTAGCCCGAGAGGCGCATCGACACCGAATCGCTTCCCTGAACGAGGAGTCAGGTCGGTACAAGGCACTCAACCCGCACTTCTACGTACCAGACGCTAAGCGTAAGCTACAGCAGGTAGGCAAGACCGGAGACTACAAGTTCACAGAAGGTACAGAGGAACAAAAAGAAGCTGTGCAGACCCACGTATCTGAGGCCTCAGAGGATGCTTGGGACCGCTACCAGGAACTTCTAGCCCACGGAGTCACGAAGGAAGTATCACGAATGGTTCTTCCTGTCAACATCTATACTTCATGGTACATCACGATCAACGCTCGCTCTCTGATGAACTTCCTCAGCTTGCGTACGACCAATCCAGATGCTACAATCAAGTCATCTCCTCAGCGTGAGATCGAGATGGTCGCTGAACACATGGAGACTCATTTCAAGGATAAGATGCCTCTTACGTATAAGGCCTGGCATAATAACGGACGAAAGGCTATCTGATGGCAGAAATACAAACACTTATGGATCACTTCGATCCCGTTGTATCCTCCGATGATCCTCTTAGACTGACCAACTCTGGGATGAAGGAATTTATGGAGGATAAGCGTAAGTGGATGCTTAACTCTATTTTCGGATTCAAAAAGCGAGACGAGTCTCCTGTAGGACCATTGGCATTAGGAAGTCGTGTTCACTCCAGCCTAGAGTACCTGTATACAAACGGTGACGGACTACTAGAAGAGTACTCACGGCTTGCAGAGACAGACCGAGAGGTGTTTATGGACTCTCCGGATGGGTTCTGGACTGATAAGGTGGATGCATTCAACTCTGAGGTGGAGTTGGGACGTATTATGCTTGAAGGATATCAAGAATGGGCCGAGGAGGAAGGTCTTGACGCTGATATTACTGTGGAAGCGGTAGAGAAGACAGTAAGCGCTCCGATTAAGGATGGAAAAGTTATCCTTATGGGTAAGCAAGATCTTACTATTGTTGACCATATGGATGATTCTAGAGTTATTCGAGACTTCAAGACAGCGTTAAATATGTCTGATTATGACAAGATGGCCTCTATAGATCCTCAGCTACCTTTCTACCAGTACGTGGAGACCCTAGCAGATCCTTCTGCTAAGCTAGACGGTGGGCAATTCGTGGTGCTTCGAAAGGTGAAGCGTACAGCTAGGTCTAAACCTCCGTTCTACCAGGTGTGGCGGACACGTGCTAACGCTCATGCACTAGAGTCCATGGCACTGAAAGTTGATGGTCTAGCGGACGAAATGCTCTCCACTCGTGATAGAATACTCGCAGGAGAGGACCACAGGAGAGTAGCTCCATCCAATCCTACGAGGGACACTTCGTGGAAGAATCCGTACTATAACTTGTATCCTATGATGGATGACGGATCTGATTATATCCGAATGCTCAAGGATCTATACGTTCAGGATAACCCGCTAGCACGGTATGGAGCGGATTCAGGAAATGCCTGACAATATCCGGATGTACGACCGGCTGTCTCCTGAGGAGGCAGTGTATAAGGCCTGGAGTGTTGCAGGGAAGTCACCTGCCACACACCGAGCTGCGCAGGATCGTCTACGTAGAGAAATGCCGCTACTAGCTAGGGCACTTGATCGACTAGTTGACAGTCCTAAAAAGTTCTGATATAGTAGTTACACCGCAACAACGAAAGGCAAGATAAAATGACAGTAGCACCAGATGCATCAATGTCCTTCCTAATCTACGGAAAGGCTAAGCAGGGTAAGAGTACTCTTGCTCTCACCACCCCGACTCCCCGTCTAATTCTAGACACTGAGTCTGCCGCTAGGTTCCTCAAGACCAAGAAGGTCTATTGGGATCCCACCACAGAAGAGCCGCCCGAGGATGATGGCACCTGGGAGACTTGCATTGTTGTCGTAGACAACTACCGCAAGGCATCTAAGGCCTACGAGTACCTTAAGGCAGGTCTTCACCCCTTCAACTCCGTAGTCCTTGACTCAATCTCGGAGCTACAGGACAAGGTTAAGGGCGAGACCACTAACCGTGCACAGCCTAAGATCCAGGAGTGGGGCGCTATCGCATCTAAGATGGCGTACCTTGCAGGAGACCTACGGGACCTCACCACTAACCAGAACAAGATGGTTAAGGCGGTTCTCATCGTAGCTACCAGCACTGACCCCTACGTAGATGAGAACGGCACGGTAGTCCATAAGGGCCGTCCCGCTGCTGAGGGCTCATTTAAGACTAAGGTACAGTACTTCTTTGACACTGTAGGCTATGCTTACATGGTCGATGCACCGGATGAGAACGGTGAAGTGTCCACTGTACAGTGTCTACAGGTCGGTGGCTCCGATAAGTATGAGGTCGGAAGTCGAGCCGCACTTCCCAACATCATTGCCGAACCCAACATCAATGAAATCATTGATGAAGTATTTTCTGAGTGAATAGGAGAACAGTAATATGCCAGCACTAACTTGGGCCAATCTGGTCGAGTCCGCAGATGTCACCGAGGATAAGGTCCTCGATCCGGGTGAGTATGATCTCATCCTTAAGAAGGTTGTCTACAAGACGACCAAGAATGGTGACCCGATGTTCAACTGCCGTTACACGGTAGAGTCGGGTCCCCATAAGGGCACTACTGTTTGGGATAACATCACGATTCTTCGTGATCCTGCCAAGAAGGTAGGCCTACAGATCAACATGCGTAAGCTCTACAATCTCGGAGCGGACATCAAGTTCCTCCAGGCTGAGCCGAGTAATGATGATATCATCAAGAAGATCGAAGGATCTCGGATCATCGCTACCCTAGAGGTCAGCGAGTGGAACGGCAACGAGCGCAACGAGATCAAGACCTTCAAGGTGAACAAGGATGCAGCTCCTGCCCAGAAGCCTGCGGCTGCACCTAAGGCCCCGGAGGCGTCTCCTGCATCGCCGTCTGAGGAGTCAGCAGACTCCCCGGAGCCAGAGGCGGAGGATGAGGCACCTAAGACCTCTACTAAGCGTCGTGGAACCATCCCGCTGCCCCCGGCACCGTGATCTAACTACTGAGAGGGGAGTACCGAAAGGTGCTCCCCTCTCGGTGACCTAGGAGATAATATGAAGTACTTTTCACAACCAAACCTTCTTACAGAGCAGCTAGACGCATCAGGATACCACTGGAACAACCCACATAACTTCAAGATTCGTGTAATCGTTGAAGAGTTCTTCCGAGAGCTGGACACTAAGGGTCTATCGGAGCAGGAAGCACAAGAAGTTTTCAGGATCATTTACTCACTAGGCTCTACCATGTCTCTCGCCCCGGAGGGTCATCAGATTTCACGACGTATGACGTGGGTGCCCTACCGCGAAGGAGTAGATCGAGTAGGTACCATGTGCCGAGTTAAGTTGGACGCTTACGACGACCATAAGGTAGGCCTGAACGGTAAAGTTGGCACAATTAATAGGTTCCTGGGGAACGGACAGATTGCTGTATATCTCAGGACATTCGCAGCTTCTATCCAGGCAAATCCCGAGGACTTAGAAGTTCTAGAAAAGAAGAGATTTTGATATTTAGATGAGCTATAATGGACATCCAACCACTAGATGTAGGAGATAAATTGTCAGACGTAACAGTATATGGTAAGCCTGGGTGCAGGGCATGCGTGAACACCACGCGACAGCTAAAGAAGAACGGAGTGGAGTTTACTTATATCGACTTCACTCAGGATGCCGAAGCAGAGGCGCTACTCCACAGCAGGGGTGTCAAGGCTGCTCCGTTCGTGACTTCTCCGGTAGGAGACTGGTCCGGACTTGACGAAGCTATGATCGATGAGCTGGTTGCAGCTAAGTGATCGATGTCGTATACTTCTCCAGCGTGTCTGGGCAGACTGCTAAGTTTATTGGAAAACTGGGTCTATCGAAGACCTACAGGCTCCCCCTGAGGAAGAATGACGACGAACTTTTGGTGACGGCTCCGTACGTATTGATAACCCCTACGTACGGAGCTGGTAAGCCACACAGAGCAGTACCTCCTCAGGTCATACGATTTCTCAATAATAAGAGTAACAGAGACCTAATAAGGGGAGTGGTAGCCGGAGGAAACCGGAACTATGGGAGTTACTTCTGCTACTCCGCAGAGGTGATATCATCTAAGTGTAACGTACCCATCCTGGGTCGATTTGAGATAACAGGCCTGCCCGGAGAGGCAGAAGAGATTAAAAAGAGGATTGATAGTATTGGCTAAGGAACTAGACATCGATTACCATTCGCTGAATGCCATGGTAAATCTTTACGATACCGAGGGCAACCTCCAGCTAGATAAGGATAAGGAGGCAGCTCGTCAATACTTCCTACAGCATATCAACAAGAATATGCAGTGGTTCCATTCCCTGGAGGAGAAGATCCACTTCCTAGTAGAGAACGGGTATTGGAGTGCAAAGGTAGTCGATCTATACTCCCAGGACGATCTAAAGGCTCTTTTCAAGTACGCCTATAGCTTTAAGTTCCGGTTTACTTCCTTCCTAGGAGCATATAAGTTCTACTCTAGCTACGCTATGAAGAATAATGACGGAGATCGGTACCTAGAGCGTTTCGAGGATCGTGTATCTATGGTTGCGGCGTCACTCGCAGACGGGGATCTAGGTCTAGCCAAGTCCTACGTAGAGGAGATCATTCAGGGCCGCTACCAGCCTGCCACGCCGACGTTCGCTAACGCGGGTAAGCGCAGGTCCGGTGAGCAGGTTTCGTGCTTCCTGCTGGACGTAGATGACAACCTAGAGTCCATCATGCGCACCCTCACAAACGCAGCTCAGCTCTCCAAGATCGGAGGCGGTGTAGGGATTAATATCTCCAACATCCGAGGTAAGGGCGACCCGATCAAAGAATACAAGAACCAGTCAAGCGGAGTTGTGCCCCTTATGAAGCAGCTAGACGATCTGAGCCGATACATCGACCAGCTAGGTAACCGTGCCGGAGCCTTTGCTGTTTATATCAATGCTCTTCACTTCGATATCCTGGATGCTCTTGATACCAAGCGTGAGAATGCCGACGAGAATACCAGGATTAAGTCACTGTCCATTGGTGTAGTAGTACCTGATATCGTTTTCGAGCTTGCTAAGAGCAATGAGGACATGTACCTGTTCTCCCCTTATGACGTGGAACGTGAATACGGGCAGGTATTTTCCGAGGTGGATAAGACCTCCGAGTATCGAAATATGGTGGATAACCCCAACATTCGCAAGAAGAAGACTAACGCAAGAAAGTTCTTCCAGTACCTCTCAGAGATCCAGTTCGAGTCCGGCTACCCGTACATCATGTTCGAGGACACGGTGAACCGGGCCAACCCTGTGCACGGTAAGATTTCATACTCAAATCTGTGCTCTGAGATTCTACAGGTGAGGTCTCCTTCCAAGTTCAACGCAGCAGGTGAGTATGATGAGGTTGGTAGGGACATCTCCTGCAACCTAGGTTCTATGGACGTAGCTAGGCTAGTGAAGTCCAGCGATTTCGGTAAGTCTGTAGGAACTGCTATTCGAGCACTCACAGCAGTCTCCGACCAGTCCAGCATTGATACTGTCCCCACAGTAAAGAAGGCCAACGATGAGTACCATTCAGTAGGTCTAGGGCACATGAATCTCCATGGGTTCCTCATGGAGCACGGAGTTGCGTACGGATCGGATGAAGCGCTTAACTTCGTTGATAATTACTTCCGTGCAGTAGCCTATTACGGTCTTCGTGAGTCTAATAAGATTGCTATCGAACGTAACGAGGTCTTCTATGAGTTCGAGAAGTCCAAGTACGCGGACGGTACGTATTTCGAGAGAATCTTTGACCATAAGGTAGATCCCAGCTCCTTTACTACCCAGGTTCTGGGAGATTCTATTCCCTCAGACAAGGACTGGGAGGAACTAGCAGCAAGTATCACGGAGCATGGGCTGTACCATAGCTACCTATTTGCTACCGCACCAACAGGATCTATCTCTTATGTGAAGCACTCTACTGCTTCTATTCACCCAGTACCTTCTAAGCTGGAGATCCGTAAGGAAGGCAAGATTGGTAGGGTATACTACCCGCAGTACGGTCTTACTCCTGAGAACTTTGACCAGTACGAGGATGCATACGAGATCGGCTACGAGAAGATCATTGACACATATGCTACTGCACAGCGGTACGTAGACCAAGGTATGAGTCTTACCTTGTTCTTCTCCGATTCGTCCACCACTAGGGATCTAGACCGTGCAAGAATGTACGCATGGCGCAAGGGCATCAAGACTATTTACTACGTACGTCTCCGGCAGCAGGCACTGACTGGTACAGAGGTAGAAGGCTGTGTAAGCTGCACTGTCTGACATAAATATACAGGGCCGGAGCAGTTTTTGACTGTTCCGGCCCCGTGTAGTATACTATGAATGAGCAAACGAAAGGACAACATAAATGGCTAACTATTTGACCCGGGGTGTGGACTGGAACAGCGTCACTAACCCGCTGGACTCCGAGATCTGGAACAGACTAACCTCTAATTTCTGGCTACCGGAGAAGATTCCTCTAGGCAACGACATTAAGTCGTGGGGTATGATGAGCGATGAGGAAAAGCTTGCGGTGACTCGTGTATTTGCAGGACTTACTCTTCTTGACACTATCCAGGCGGCTGTTGGTGCTCCTGCACTAATGAACGATGCTCGGACACAGCATGAAGAGGCTGTATTTACTAATATCAGCTTCATGGAGTCGGTGCACGCGAAGTCCTACAGCCAGATCTTCTCGACGCTAAATACATCCGAAGAGATTAAGGATGCATTTGACTGGAGCGAGGCTAACGAACACCTCCAGAAGAAGGCAGAGATCATGCAGAAGTTCTACCATGAAACTGACGAGCACAAGAAGAAGGTAGCCTCCACTATGTTGGAATCCTTCCTGTTTTACTCTGGCTTCTATCTGGCACTATACTACTCATCTAAGGGCAAAATCACCAATACTGCCGATATTATTCGACTAATTCTTCGTGATGAAAGCGTTCACGGATACTACATTGGACAACTATACCAGCAGAGAATTCCCGCTGAACGGGCTGAGGAGCTGGAGGATTTTACCTATGATCTTCTCTCTGATCTTATGTCCAACGAGATCAAGTATGCACAGTCACTATACGATCCTATTGGGCTCACCGAGGACGTAACCAAGTTCATGAGGCTTAATGCAAACAAGGCTCTCATGAATCTAGGTTATGATGCTGTCTATTCCGCAGAGCAGACAGCATGCAGCCCCGCAGTAATTACTGGGCTATCCCTAGACTCCGAGAATCATGATTTCTTCTCAGGATCAGGCTCATCCTACTCTATGATTGAGGCAGAGGATACCTCAGACGAGGATTGGGACTTCTGATAGTCAATAGAATAACGCCCGGAGATACATAATCTCCGGGCGTTACCTATATAGCTAAATCACACAGGGAACCCGTGAGAGATAAGCTTGCGCTGGAATGCGGCAGTTGTGGTTTCGCCCCAAACACCGTCCTGCTTAACTCCTACCCACTTCTGTAGGGCCTTGACCATATTGGACCCGGATGAGTTGGGACCAGTATAGTCCCATCCCTGGGTAATTCCGTTACCTAGATCGGAGGCCTTGTGGGACTGCTTAGATACAACCCCATCTACGTTAGTTCCGAGATACTTCTGTAGAGCCTTCCAGAAGCTAGTTCCGGCCTTGCCGTCTACTACTAGTTTAGCTCCACGAGCGTTGAGGAACTTCTGTGCGGCCTTAACCGTATCAGATCCAAAACGACCATCTACATCAGATCCACCTACCTTGAGGAAGTTAGGATCGGAATTTAGACGCTTTTGTACGAGCTTTGTAGTGCCCTCGTAGAGAATACCGTCAACGCTTGCACCGACATCAGCCTGTAGCTTCTCGATGACCGTAGAGCCGCTGGAACCACGTCCAGTGTACTCCCAGCCATGCGGGCCAATACCATTACCCAGCTCCTCCGGCTTGTAGGACTGCTTAGAGACCTTACCGTCCACCGGAGTACCGTAGTGCTCCTGTAGTGCCTCATACGTCACAGGACCCATACGGCCATCGGCCTTAACTCCTAGACGTGATTGTACCTCGGTGGAGGTAGCCCTACCCCATCGACCGTCTACAGTCAGATCGTCTCCGCTAACCACGGGAGCCGGAGCACTGTAGTCTCCTGCCTCAATGGTAACCTTTTCGCCCTTTGCGAGACGATCAAGCACGCCGAGAAGATCCATGTAGCGCCCGGGGCACTCTGTGCTTACGTATGACCGGTGCGGCTTTAGGGGAAGATCCTTACCGGCATGATCACGTGCAGCCTTGATTCTAGCCGCAGCGGTACGGATAGTAAGCTCATCAGCCTCAGGACGAAGCTCGAAGGCATAGTTATTTAGGTTACCCTCAGTAGTTCCTGAATTCCAGGTACCGTCTTCGTAACCTGCTAGAACTGCAACAGTGTCTCCGGAAATAACCTCGTGGGCGGAGGAATTGTTGTTTCCGTTTCCGTCAGCTACTAGCCATCCAACCACGTTAGCGTACTTCTGACCGTCACTGCCCCAGTGATGGATAGCAATCTCGGAGAGTTCTCCTACTTGCTTATTGCCGTCCTTCTCACGAATACGGCCCTTATACACATTCTTTGTGGGCCGGGATTCTAGCTTGTAGTCGGTGTTCAGTGTGACTGTCTTGGGCTTAGAGGCTTCTGTTACTGCCCCAACAGCAGTGTCTACAGCCGCCTCAACGTTTTTTCCCTGCATCTTGGCCTTAGTCCCTGCACCGACCTTGCCGTCAGCTTCAAGACCATTAGCCTTCTGCCAGGCTTTAATCTTCCCTACAGTTCCCTTTCCGATCTTTCCATCTACCTCAGCACCTACTACCTTCTGGACCCATGCGTGGTCTAGGAATCCCTCAGACTTCATACGATCCAGTGATGGATTGTAGACAAAGTGCCAGGATTCACCGAGGCGCTTACCTTCGTCCCATGTCCAGCCATATGACCTTCCCTTGGTCTGGAACCACTTCTGAATACCTGTAGAATGGATATCGATTGCAGTACCTGTACCGTGGTTGGAGTATCCTGGGGATGCGGTAGCAGGTCGTCCAGATCTCTTGGCCCACTTCTGCCCATTGTAGGATCTATTACCAGAAGAACTTACATAGTAGTTCTTCTTAAGCATCGCAACCTGCTCTGCGAAGGAGCGGTAGGCGTCCCATACAGAGAAGTTCTCTCCGGATTCGGCCACTGCACGGCTTAGGGCGCGAGACAGTGACTCGTATGCGTCCTTCCTGAGGTATTCCTGCTCATTCTTGTTGGACCAAGACTTAGGAAGCTTGGACAGGTTTGATGTGGGGATTCTTCCGTTAGCTGCCATTATTCGTTACTCTCTTTTTCCTCTAGTGACTTCTCTGCGGCTTCTGCTCGCACCTCCGCTAGAATAGCCCTCTGAGTAGCCTGAGCTAGCTCTAGCGTAAGCTTGTTAATTACGTCGTTGGCGTCAATCTGCATTATTTAGTCCTTTGTTGTAGGGAGATATTTCAGTTCAATTCTATCATAGTTTAGATTTGATTTCGGATAGCTCTGCTAGTAGTATATCTATCTTATCCTCTAGTGACTTTATCTCAGCTTCGTGCTTCTGGAGGACGACCTGCTGGGCGGCGGGGAACCGGTCGTAGTTCAGTGCATCCGCTCTCCTAACCCCCTCCTCATCTTCTGCATACATTATTAGATCAGAAAGACCCAGATCCTCAACCTCTTCGGCAATAAATCCTACATAACGTCCATCAGAAGTCTCATCGAGTCCATCGTCCCCACTCACATCCTTAGGGGTCCACGTGCGCGGCTGCAAGGATAGTACTGCCTCTGCGTCCGGTGCCCAATCCTCGATGTTCGTCTTGTATCTGCGTGAGGATGTGGATCGTCTAAGGGTTCCATACGATGTGACGTTAACGTTTGCGCTGCCTCCGGCATCCCTAAGGTAGATGGCGTTGCATGCTAACTGGGCACCTGAGGAGTCTTCTCGTAGCCTAAGGTACATCCCCATCCTGGGACCAACTGCCTCAAATCCGGACGAGCTTACCGATACGTAATTAGCAAACGTAGAGCCATAGTACATCTGTGCACTGTTCTTATCTACGGATAGGTGGGAAGATCCTTGGGTTGCCATAACATCCCCAAATAAGTTAATTTTACCGCGTAGAGTGGTATCCCCCGTGCCACTAGATCCTACTTTTAGGGTATCAAATACCCTTAGAGTTCCGTATATGGAGGCGTCGGTAGGGTTTTTTAACCTACCAAGACTCATTTGGGTCTCGTCGAACCTGTAACTTTGGTTGCCCGGAGTTAGTGATATACCTATCCCATCGGATAGGCTTAGACTATTATTTTCTGTATTTATTGATGCATAAGATGATCTTGCATTTATCTTGGTTCCTCCCCCCTCAAGGGATACTTGAGTACCGGACACACGTACACGACCAAAACCATTGGAGTCTTTAGTATATAATTCCGAGAAGATCGGTGAAGAAGTTATTCTAGAATGTACTGAGTCAGTGGTGTCACTTGAGTGTAAGGTAATACCCGAATATCTCACAGATAGTGATGACCGGCCTGATGAAGTTGAAGAATTTGCTAAAATGTGCCCCCTTACTACTCCAATACTTGCATTTTCTCCGCTGGATAGATTACCGGACAACTGCAAGCTGTCGGGGGATATAGTCATCTTAGAGAAATCACCGCCAGACGACTTACCACCGCTGAGCTCCATTCCGTCAGCTCCCGGACCAATTCCAGGGGCACGGGAAATATTAGACGTATTTACAGGAATAATGGACAATCCTGGACCAGTCCTGCTGAAATCAGGAGATAAGTAAGAGCTATCCGACATCCTAACTTCTCCCTCAAGGGCATCAGAGGTCTTGAACAGCCCGCCCGTGAATGTACCACCGACGAACGTTTCACCAGTGAACGAACCACCGTTAATCTTTTCGGCCTCAATAGCTCCGACCGCGATCTTCTCGGCAGTAACAGCTCCTACTGCTAGCTCATTGGCAGTAATAGATTCGGCCTCAATCTCCTCTGCCGTTATAGAGTTAGCCTTAATCTCCCTGGCACCAATTGCGTCAGCATCAATCTTACCGGCGATGATTGCGTTAGCGGCAATCTTATCCGCCTTGACCGCTTCTGCCGCCAATTCACGAGTATTTACAGCTAGGGCATCAATCTTACCCGCTACTACGGCGTTTACTCCTATTTTATCAGCAGTAATGGCCTCTGCGCGGAGGTGCTCGGTGTCTATGCTATCAGATGTTATATGATTGGAGGAGATAGCTCCATTCTCTATAGTTACTGCCCCAGATTTAGGAACTATTCTAGGGTTACGTATCCGAACTTCTGTAAGATTATCGGGAGGACTGACAATCTGGAATTGGAAGCCAGCGGTCAATGCACTCTCTGGGGCCTCCCACGATCTGGTGATTTTATTCCATGAGCCCGGAGTTAGTACTGTAGTATTAAATTCGTCCTCGTCAGTACCCCCGAATCCATCACCGGAATAGTCGGTAGTGCCGTCCTTGCTCTTAAGATATATAGCTGCTCTAGACCCAGTTGTCTCAGATGCGGCGTCAACCCATACCTCGTACGCAATAGAGTAGACTAGTCCTGGCTGTACTGCAACAGGGTCGTAATTAGTACCTCCATCAGGTACAATAAACGCGTTAAATGATACAGTTGTCCCGTCCGAGGTACCCTCTGTGGTCCAATACTTATCAGTATTATTCCAGGCCCACCTACTACCTCCGATGAGGCTACGGACTTCTGGATCAATTCCTTGCGGGTCAGGGACAAGGTTCTCAGAAGCAATGACAAGCTTGTTAGCGGTTATGGTCTTAGCGGATATTCCATCGGCCCAGATCTTGTTGATTACTGCTTCATCTATTGTGGCACTTCCGGCTACTACTAGCTTATTAACATCTAGATTAGCGATAACCTCGGAGCTGATTGTTCTTGGTACCCAGGAGTCTCCATCCCAAGCCCACTGACCGTATACGGTACCGTCTCCATCGATTCTCCACCATACATCCCCTACGGCTATGCCACTACCGGACGGAGACTCGGATGATACGGTAATAGAGTTCTTACCATTCGCGGAAGATATTATGGCGTCTTGGATTTCTTCCATGCCCGGTTTAGAGGATGCCTCGGCATATGCCTCGTCGGCGCGGGCCTGTGCGTCCTCTGCGGCCTCCCGTGCCTCCTTTGTCCTGAGTATATCATCTACCGATGAGGCCCTAACAGAGACGTTGCTGACCCAGGCTGGTAGTTCGACATCCTCATTGTCATAGTTTAACCATCTCAATCTCATCTGCGTGGTAGATGGGTCCTTAAGGATAGCGTTAAACTGGTTATTCTTCCCCAGGCCCTGGGCGACCAGGCGATCAGTACCGATGGGGAGTACGTACCCTACTATCTCGGTCGGTCCTCCGAAGGGTCCCGACTTATAGTAGAAGTAGAAGTTTGTGTTAGTGTTCAAATATTCGCCGTCATCAGCCCATATATGCTCTACCTCCGTAATACTAGAGCTGGCGTTGGCGGAGTGCATTCCCAGGTAAAAATCAGCCCGAGACGATTCTTCATTGACTACTGGCTTATCAAAAGTAATTCTAAATTCATAAGCCTGAGTAGGATCAATTTCGAAGTAATCTGAGTAAATACCTGGGCCACCCTGGCCATAGCTCCTAAGCGCGGATACCTCACCGTGACCCATATCCCTAGACTCTACAGTCAGCTCACCGACATTAGTAGTCCACCCATCTGTAGTCTTCGTGCGGGTAGGGTCCTTTACTAGGTTCAGTCCGGAATTTATACGATCCTGGGCTGCATCGGCCATACTCTGGGCATTCACAGCCGCGTTATGTGCATCGGCTGCGTCGAGAGAAGCCTCGTCGGCTGTACGCTGCGCGGCCTCTGCTGCGGCTTGAGCGGCTGATGCGTTAGCGATAGCGGTGTCTGCTCGCTGCTGCGCCTGCTGTGCTGACTCACGGGCGTCTAACGCGTTCTGTGCCGCCTGTGCTAGTTCACTTGAGGTAGTAGGAACCCACTCGTCAGTGCCCACTAGATAAACATAAGTGATAGCTTTTTCTTCGACATCAGTGCCCGGGTCATCTTCCACCGGCTGGATCCAGATATTAGAAGCCTTTCGGTCCTCCCCCTGTGGCTCGGCTTCCTGCACTATGACTCGACCCTTAGACGCTGCAATGCCAGCGGCCTCTAGTGCGGCCTGAGACGCTGCATTAGCTGCTGTGGTCGCTTCGTTAGCCGTACTCTGGGCTGCATTAGCTGCATTAAGAGCCTCAGTGAGATCATTTCTAATCCCCTCAAGCTCCTCGGAGCTACCAATATCCGCAAGCTTATCGTCAAGAGCCTGGATAGCGTCCTGAGCTGCCTGATTTGCTTCTTCTCGTTCAGTCTTCTCGGTGGCTATAGTGTCCCTGAGGTCGTCTAACTGGCTATTTACCTCTCCTAGGTCTACATCTGCATTTTCTAGAACTACTGCAAGATCATTTAAGCTATCATTAAGCTTCTCTCGTTCGCTATCAGCAAGCTCTAGGTTTGCATCTAGGTCAAGCATGGCCTGCTCTAGGTTAGCTCTTGTTTCATCTAGTTTAGTTTGTAGACCCTTGATGACAGTACTGTCGATGAATGTGAAGTAGTCAGCAGTAACTACACGTCCATCCGTCTCAAATACTATCTCAACGGACTGATCCCCTACCTTGCCATCGATGGAGAATGAATATTCTCTCCACTCATCGACAGTCGTAGTGTGGGTACTGGTTATTACTCTGTCAATATCTCCTTCGTTGCCGAATACTCTTAGAGATACAGTAAAGGTGACTTCCTGGTCGGCCTTGACGTATACTCCGCCAACATAGCTTCTGTCTGGCTTAGTGGCTATCTTCCTGGAGGTGGCATAGGTGAGCCTGACAGACTTGCTACCACTCGCGGAGTCTGAATTATCTACGAAATCACCTGTAGCAAGGAATCCCGGAGACTCCAGATCGCCGTCAGGAATAAGGTTCCCACCGGTACCAACGTCTCCGTCGGTACCATTCTTGCCCGGTACACCGGAAGGGCCAGGAACACCCACCCCTGGGCCACCGGCAGGTCCCGGAGGTCCCTGGTTCCCTCTGAACTCTCCGGATTCTACTCTTTCCCAGAACCTCTCGGCAGCTTCTGCGATAGCATCGTTGAATAATGCAATGTTATGGACCCTAGAGTTGGCCTTAATCACGTCAATTAAGGAGGAAACTTCACCCCTACGTACCTCTATTAAGAACGTGTGGTATTCAGGAGCCGTATCTGGCCCGCTTATAGGATTTAAGGATATTCCAGCAGTCCACAGAACAGAAGCAGAAACATTACTGCTATCTGAGGCTAGAAGTGTTACTCCGTCCTTGCCATCCGCGCCTATAATTCTTCCATCAAGGATTACGGCGGTTACCGGAGAAAGGTAGAGGCTTGAGGTCTCACCCTCTGAGTTTACGTAGGAGATATTACTATGTGACGGTATGAATTTTATAGTACCGTTTAGGGGGATTGCATCAGGAGCAACCGTAACGCTAGCATCCTCCGATACTGCGGTGAAACTCCCGAGAATCCTGCCGTACTCTACCTCAGATAGATGGTCAGCCATGTTCTAATTAATCTCCTAGTGATAACGTGTCTCCAGGATATGATTGTATCATATTTGAATACCCTAGGGGTGTTACACGAACATCCCAGTAAAGCCCACTAGCACTGGCAGGGATTGACGCTCCCGGTGTTCCGTCCCCTAGAAGCACACCTTCTTCTATTGTAAATATTAATGTTTTGAGTGCAAGAACATTTCCGTCTAACCGGATAATCCGGCGACGGGGTACAAACACTGCTGTCCCCGTCACCGGACCTGTCCCTTGATAAAATCTACCGTACACAGTAGAGTAATCAATCTTCGTCAAAATCATCGTCCTCGTCGTCTTCATCGACTATTGCACCAAAGTAGTCAAGAGCACCGGCCCCAACACCCACAGTAAACATGTCGGTGATGTTCTTAGATATACGATATGCGGGAGCAAGAACAGCCTCTACGTCGATTGCATCCATATTCTCATCCCATACCGGCATGAGAGTTCTCTCGCCATCTATGATGAGGTCCCCGACGAAAACCCACTTATTAAGTAGTACTTCTTCCCCGGCCTCTGAGAGCGCTTCTTGTACAGCCTTAGAAAGAGTCTCACGGAGCTGATCCGTCTTGCTCTTTTCTTGCTCATTCATTATAGAATCCTCATGCTTCCGAAATCGAACCCAGTGTCTTCGTATACAGTGTACACCAGAAGACCCGGATCGGAGTCATGACCTGCCATATGCCTCCACCAGTCGGACCCTGAGTCAGAGGTAGGTGCTAGTAGCCACCACACCGGCATGTCGTTGGCAGCAGTACCGATGATTTGGGTACGCGGCGAGTGATAATGGCCGGTGTTTAGGATATGAATATCTCGAAGAGGAGAGTTACCGGCGTTCTGCCTGGCCCACCAGTCACCTGTCTTATCGATATTTGTCTTATCTCCGTGAGTAAACCCTAGCTTATAGTCGAAGACATCCACAGACACGGAGATTTCCCAAGGATCAGAGTACTTGAACTCCACTGAGGAGTATTCAGGGTTATACCCTAGCATCTTCTGCGTCTGCTTCATGAGGAAGATACCCCAGTCATCCTCAGGCTTTCCTAGGTAATCCTTACCATCCCGCCATGCTGCGTGGTTAGAGGGTACGGTTGTTGCCTCGATAGTAGGTACAACTGAATGGATAGCCTGAATATCGCCCTCAATGATGGAGCCCGCAACCTCTAGCTGACCCATGAGGGACCGGTCGTTGAGGAACTTCTGTGAAGCAACATTGTTAAACCCCTCTACGATATCGCCTACGTCCCCGTATACTACCTTCTCAGGGGCCATCTCCTGTAGGTACGGCACCAGGCGCTCTCGCTGGGCCTCTACGCGCTCTAGAAGCTCCGGGGTGCCCCCACGCCGCCCTACCTTGCCTACCTGGCGGTCTGCGGGTACTACAACTACTTGACGACGCCTCTCTTCTGCCCTGGCGGTGGCTACACGCTCTCGGATGGTATCGAATGCCTGTCGGCGCATGGAGTCAAATTCGAACTCCTCTAGAGGCTGTACAGTCTCTCGGAGAACTACCTGGATTCGGTAAGAAACTAGCCATTCACCGTTAGCTGACTGCCACCGGGAAGTACGTACTCCGGTCGGGCTTACAGCATACTTCTCAGGATTAAATCCGAAATCTACAAGGATGCTATCGAAGTCAGTAGGCTTGCTGCCCGGGTCCTTTACTGCTCCCGTAGTAATTTCTCCACCAGTATATGTCATGGTGGCTGAGGCAGTAGGTCCGCCCTCGTTGATCTTATTGTCCTTAGTATCCACCACACGCTGCGTGTTAGAGTGCCCCGCAATAAAGTGATTATTCAGTGTGCGTGGTGGAAGTTCCTCTCCGAGCTTAGCTGACTGCTCAGACAAGAAGGGGTAAGATGCACCAGTTGCCCAGGAGTTTTCCAGTTCAATCCTAATACTGGAGGGTAGAGCGCAGGTACGGCATTGATTGTTCGACATACGTAGTTCCTTTCGTGGTGGAAGGGCAGTTTAGTGACTTACCCAGGTCTAGTATATCAGCTACTAAAGGCGCGGAGACGGGCGAATGGATCGTCCTCGTCCTCATCATCCTCGTCTTCGTCCCAATAATCTTCATCCTCGTCGTAATCATCCTCTTCGTCAGCCCAAGGATCGACATCTTCATCCGATTCCGGGAATACATCCTCGTCAAAGACATCCTCAGTATCCTCAAAGAGAACTCTTTCGATCTTGTTCTCAATGACCTCGATGACTTCGTAACGGCTGACACGAAGCTTTTGCGCCTCGCAGTCGGTCGGTACAGAAACAACGTCTCGGGGATTGATCTTCACGAGAACTAGCTTCCCGAAGGAGCCCGCGTAGTCGGAGGCGTACTCATAGGTACCCGCGTGCAGTCCTACAGAACATCCTACGTCACTACGTGAATCAACCTTGCTGCGTGCGAACTCTAGCACGTTGCCCGGAGAGTTATCTAGTGCTGCGTACTCGAATTCAACACTGTTGACGATGCCGGGACCGCTACGCTTAGAGGTGAGATCCTCGTTCACACCCTTGTACGCTAGGAAATGCCCATCTGCGGTGATAGTGATATCTCGTGGAGAAACCCAATCGTAAAGCTGTTCACGGCTGTGCTCGTTGGGGTTATTCATCAGGTTCTCTAGGAACTTGACTAGCTTGCTCGGGTCCCCGTCCCCATCCTCAGAGGATAGGCGAATGATCGTACGAGTCAGAGAGTTGTTGATCTCATCTCCATCGAACAGTAGTGAATTGCCCTTGAAGGATACACGGTCACTTACCCGACGAAGGTACGCCTCGACAGCCCTCTTGGGGCTCACTAGTCGTGCAACTTCGTTTGGATCTAGATCCTCGGGAGAGGTAGTGGTGAGGTACCGAACGGCCTCGTCAAACGTCCCTGAGTCCGATGTAATAGACTCGTTGATGTCCCCAAACACAGACAGCACAGCGCCGTCCGAGCCAGAGTTGATCTTGTAGTAAATTGCCATGTCAGTCCTCTTCCTTTGTCAGTAGTTCAGCTAGGGTCTCTAGCATATCATAGCCCACCTGTGCGTGTCCATGCTTGATGAGGTCGCGGATAGCTTCTAGGTTAGATACTACCATTGGTCCTCGATTTTGTGTCCTCTCGCCGGAGTTCAGATCATCGATGAAGGTTGACATCTTCTCTTGCGCCTGTAGGCGGCGACCTAGGGTGATTAGAGTGCTCTCCAGTCGGTAATAGGCACCAATACTCTCCCCGATAGCCTGGGTCTCGGGAGATACAGTAGCGGAAAGTTCCTGCTTGATGATATCTAGTGTTCCCGAACATCCGGGGTGATGGACGCGGAAGCTATCGATCTCTCGAATTTCCCTCCACCCCAGCTCATCATTATTGGAGTAGTCTGCAATGCTTCGGAAAGCGTCTAGAGCGTGTTCTGAGAGTAGATCATCCTTATTAGCCGCGTAGAATTCACTGACAGTGGCTACCTTGATCCCCCTCCGTAGGAAGTACTCCGGCTTACGGTTTCCCCCCTTAATAAGTACCATATTAGTGGTAGTACCCTTGGTGTCCTTCATGGACCGTACCGCCATGACCAGTTGAAGATCTCGCAGAGAGATATTCTGCCCCGAAGAGATAGTGTTGTTGAGCACGTATTCGACAGGCAGACCGTTTGTGAAATGATCCTCATAGAA
The DNA here is from genome assembly GCA_028565055.1 of Phoeniculus purpureus. Classification (NCBI taxonomy): domain Eukaryota; kingdom Metazoa; phylum Chordata; class Aves; order Bucerotiformes; family Phoeniculidae; genus Phoeniculus; species Phoeniculus purpureus. The sequence continues at coordinate 106,013 of JAOXOE010027063.1, forward strand.
CTTCTTCATTGCCCCGGCAGTGGGGTAGTAGGCTCCTGAGGTGTAGTCAGTCCCACTAATTGCCTCTGAGTCAATAATTGCGTTGTCATCACGGCCAGTAGCAGCAGAACCCCCTGAGGAGTAGCTGCGGTTCGCCTTGTTGTACTCGTTAACTGCCGAGTAGATCTCGGAAAGCTTCATGTAGACGGCAGTACGGCTAATGTACCGGTACAGACTATCCTTAGTGTCCTTAGGATCATCGACATAGTTGGGATTTAGGATGATAACCGGGGTACGCTGGTTGTAGGTATCGTCGGTGACCTTGGTAAGGTAGGACTTTACCCGGTTAGTAATTGACTTACCGGAGTAATCCTTGTCCTTCTCTACAACAATGACCCTGTTTTCTGGTGACATAGCAATAGTTTCTGCCAGGAACATGTTAATTCGGGAAGCATTTCGGGAAGAGATCTCCCCTGAGCCTGTACGAACCATCTCAGTTACAACATTATCTACCCCGGGGATAAAAAGGTTAGTGCAATGCTTTAGAACGTCCTCCGCGTCAAACTTAGCCCCCACCTCAGTAATGAGCATATATGCGTCATCGAATGTCTTCACTGCATCAAGCTTTTCCTGGTAGATACGAGTGCACTCCCGGAGGGCGTCGGTAGTAGCTTGAACGATCAGAGCCTTGGTACGGACCGTCATTCGAAGCTGCTCACGTGACGGAGTAAGGTCTACGCTACCGGTGGGGACATCGATGTATACGGCGCTAGGGCATGCAATGAGGTCGAAGTCAAGACTACGTGCAATCTCATTGACAACATCGTCAGCAACCCTGTAACCAAACCCACCTGAAATGACGTACAGCTTATTGTAGTAAAAACTATCATCATTGATGTCCATGTCTGCGACGTGTACGTCGTCACTGATCTTGATAAGATTCTCTCGGAAATCAGTGTTGATAACACCATCGACAGAAACCATGCCCGCAGGTAGCTTAGAGATCACCTGCTTCGTCTTGTCACGAACATTCCAGATGTTGCGGGAAGTGATGGGAATAGTGATGGTGACACCATTTGGTTCCGTGGTGGGCTCGTTAACGATAATGTCTACCTGCCCGAAACCCTCATCGTTTCGTCCGATGGAGGCCATAGTGTACTCTCCGTCCTTGATGGCAGTGACGGTGAAGGAGTTGGAGATTGCAAGCGCAGACTTAGATCCCATACCGAAGTTGCCCACAAGCTTGAGATTGTCACGCTTGTCAGAACTACCATAGGTTCCGTAACGGAATACATCGTCCTGGGACATGCCGATTCCGCAGTCCTTGATGACTAGGTTCGGGGACCAATCGCCCGGAGTAGTTACCTCTACAGGATCAGGATTTCCGGCCTCGATGTGAGAGTCGATAGCGTTGGCCACGTACTCTCGGATGACGGAGAGGTACGGGTCACTGTATAGGTTCGTCAGAGACTCCATGATGAATGCTGCGTTGGCCATGTCAATTGACATGAGCTGGGACTCCTGTACCGGCATATTGCTCTGGGTGGAGTAGTCTGACTCAGCATTCTTCGTCAGATTGGTAGCGTTGACCAGCGTATTAGTCATGTGTGTCCTTTCAGTGGTGGAGATGAGGGGATTCGAACCCCTGTCCTGTGTACGGACTCATCGTAGCATGCTTACAGGCTTAGGTGCAAGTGATGTGCACCACATCTTACTACTGGTTCCTCTTACTCTTAGGGACGCCTAGAGGAGTCGGAGCCCCGATCCTTCACAGATGACGGTCAGATCTCTTCACGGAAGGAGTGATCCGAGTGACCGGCTCTCACGCGGCGAGAGCGAATTCGTTGGAGTTAGCAACTATTTTGTTGTATGCGATTAAAGACCGGCATACTGGTCTGCCTGGACTATCAAATTGTCGTGATACACAGTCGAAACCAGTGCATCCCCGGAGTAGTCATCGCATGACTACGGTACCGAGTATACCAGATACCGCCGAAGCTGTCAACACTAGGGCAAGAGGCCCCCAGATGAACGGAAGGAAGATCATGAACGGTACGCATACTAGGCCTATCCAGAAGCTTAGGCACCAATAACAGGTTATAAGGTAAGGAATATCTAGGAATTTACCGCTCAGCTTGCTGTGGATGAAATCTCTCGGGCGGTCAAACACCCTGTCATCTATGATGAGGGCTGTAATCCTGTAGATAGCAATAACTGACAGTACTATCGTAATGGGATTGATGGTGAGTAGTAATTCCATTGTCACATTATCCTTTTATAGGGTACTCCGCGAAACATGCGTGCACCTCGTAGCTTTGATCCGCACCCGCACCCGTTGGAGCGTGTAACAGTCAGTTCGGTTTTGTCCTCGTCGTCTAGTGTGACGGTCCAAGTCCTACGAAGTCCACTTCCGGTAATATCGTAGATAGGAGCTTCGTAAGCGACTACGTAGCGCTCTTTGCCGGAGGGATCATCTGTCGCTACATAGATCTTCTGATCTGTCACTACAGCAAGAACTTCACGATACTCCTTAGGTAGAGCACTACCCGTTACGTTAGAGGGGTACAGTTCCAGCTTTATAGCCTTGGGCTTGTCATCCATAGGTCACCTTCCAAATATCTTAGACATATCGAAATCAGAAACCGCATAGATCTTTGAGGGGTCTATCCTATCGCAATCATCTTCGCTATAGATTACTCTAAAATCCTCAATGTCTTCCCTGGCGAGGCCTCTGTCTACAATGTAGAGGGTGTCGTCCTTGACTCGTATGAGCTGATACTTATCCGGCAACTTCAATCATTTCCTTTTGTATAGTAAAATCCTCTTGATCAGGCTCAACATAGTAGCTCTTAGCAATCTCTACGATAGAAGACCGATACTTCCTCCAGTGATGCCCGCAGAACAGTAGCTCTCCGGCCTCAAATTCAGCTACAGCCCTGGCCGCTGCCGAACAAGCGTCGCATCGGTCGATTGCATTAAGATCTACTCGCATGTGTTTCACCTTTCGTTGGTTCCTTCATTTTATCACAGTAACTGCTCCGGTATGGGCAGGTTCTCCTACATTCCAAGCCTTCCTACCTGATTCCCTAGCTCTGCCGTCTGCGTGTCTGATAGTAGTTTCATCGTCTAGATGGTCCACCATCGATGGCCAAGTGTACCAAACCTCCGTCTTAGTGGTCAAAGCCCATACCCCTACAGAAGTATCCCATGGTCTAGAGGAGGTCAGCGCGTACTCAGCGACACTATCAGCCATGCGGGTAGGAATGCAAACTCCCACGCCCCAGTAGAGCATCTTGTTCTTGAGCCATGCAGTATTTTTGGGCAAAGATTCGACAGTTCTCTTAATTGTATTCTGTACGTGGGCTGGTCTTTGCTGTCCTAGGTACAGGCTGACAATTTTGTCATTATCTATAGTTTCTAACTGTCTATTGAGTATTTCTACGAAATTGTCGATAGGGTCTGCGTCATCCTCAAGAACAACAACCCAGTTGGAGCCTTTATCTGCGGAAAGTAAAGCACGTACATGATTATCGGTAGCTGATCTTTCTGTACCGTCCCCTACAGGATCGATTATTAACTCACCTCCTGTATGTAGCGCAAGTGAATTAGCTATATCGGACCTAGATTTTATGGTAGGGATCACTACTTTAACGTTCATCATACACCTGACCAGTAGTTTTCCGGGCAGGTTGGGCTAACCCCGGACCAATACACACCCTCACCATGCTTAGTCCTCCATAGCTCATAGATTCCTGCGGCACTAGCGCCATATAGATCGTAAGATACGTCGCCGTGGGACTCGGATAGATTCTCCCAATCAATAAGGAGGGGACCTCGTACAGGGTGAATAACTACATTCACCAGGTCACAATCTCCATGCCAGTAACCGGCTTCATGGACAGCTTGTAGCAGATCTTTGAGGGGTTTCTTGTACTTTTTTGAGAGGTCCGGGGTTAGTTCTAGGATAGGAGTCAGTCTTTCCATCTCCAGCCAGAACTCTCCGTGGTACATGAGCTTAGGGGTTGCCCAGTCTAGTTCTGTATAGGCTTTAATCTCCTTGAAGTAACGGCTACGGTCAGTACCGGCATAGTCCTTGAGTACAGTTGTAAACCTCTCCTCTATTCGTGCATTTCCCATTATTTACCCTCCGTCATCGTCACTTATGCGCAAACCAGGCAACGTCAGACTTGACATTACTTTTAAAGACGTTAGTGATATGGGGACCAGAGGAGATACGATCCTCGAAGAACGTACGAGCTACGTAGTTACCTGTCGCCATGTCTCCACTGACCTTATCAAACGCTCTCTTAGTTTCCCATCCGTAGATCCAATCAATAAAATCATCGAAATAGAACTTAATAACTCTTTGGGAGAACTCCATAACGGTATTACGATCCCCACCGACTACTCCCATATTGAGTAGAGGAAGGTTAGCGTTGTCCTTCATGAACTTCTGGAGAGTTTCGTCAGGATGATGATTATTCATCCATTCATCTCGGAGGGTGGTTGGCTCATACCCCATATACAGCACGTCCTTTTCCATCTCGGGGAAGGGATTACGGGTCATCTCAACGTCTGTAGCGTCTACACACCATACAAACCCCGTCTTAGGATTATCCCGGAGCCACTGGTAGTAGTGCACCCACCGGTCAAAATACGGGTTAGTATACTGTATTACCTTTAGCATTTCGGCCTTAGGTAGAGTTCCTTCTGGCTTAATATCAGTGTGAGCGATGACAAAACGACCATCGAATTGTAGAGAATCATGAAGTTTCTTGATCATAGACTCAGTAGACTTCATCTTAGTCCCCCGCTGGGGGTCTACATCGGAGGTAAGAAGGGCTGTGAGTACCACATTCTCCAGATCCCTATACTCAATGTACTTATCAGAGTGTCTGGACTGCATCCTAAGCTCTAATCCTGGGCCTGTGGAATACCTCTTAGCTGCATCAGTAGCAGTAGACTTGATCTCTCCTGCCTGGTCCATGCTATAGAAAAGCTCCCCGGAGCCCTTGACATCGGCGTATCGCCACGTAGTGAGTCCCGCTGAATGGATTCTATCCGACCATGATTGGTGTTCCCAGCCCCATGCTCCGAAGTCAGGATCCATTCCTCCTACAGTCTCTACGGCCTTTCGGTGGACATATAGCATGTATCCTCGTGTCGCATGGTATGCGGTATGGATTTCATCCTCGTACAGGGTCTCTACCTGGGTTTTGGTCGCCCCCTTAGGCTTATCAAAGATAGCCATTAGGTGGGGCTCAGGGGACTCTACGTAGGGCTTCCACCATTCGTCTGCGACTGGCCATGCGTCATCGTCAAAAAGAAAAAGATGGTCTACTTCCTGGTCCATTAGAGCTTCAAGGCACTTGTTCTTTGTCTTAGCGATCCCGCCATTAGTCTTCTGGCGAATAATGTCTACACCATCAGGCACTCTAATAGGCGTAGGGCTTGCGTCATCGATGACAACAATATATGCACCAGGAGTGTGCTTAATGATGTTATCTAAGGTATTGTTTAGTACCTTTTGTCGATCATACGTAGCCACCGCTACTCCGATCTTGGGAGTAAGATCAGACTGGGGGAAGTAGTCAATTCCATCGATGGTTACTTTAGGCATTTATATTTCTCCTGGTTATTTATCCAACTATTACGTACTCCGGACGGGGGTCGAACCCGTACTTCCTCTCGGAAAGAGGATTTTGAATCCTCCGCGTCTACCATTTCCAGCCACCGGAGCATGTACCTTACGGTACGAACACGTGGACCATGACTTCCGTGTCTAGTTCATAGAGTACCTGGTCTAGATCCAAGATGTCAAGTCCCCCTATACCGCAACCTATTGCAGGGATACTGAGGTGTTCTTCGCCTAGCTTAGCACAGTAATCTACGGCACGTTGCAGGGATTCCAGGAGATATTCGAACCGTGCGTTAGGCCCTGGCTCCACCTGAGTAATGAGATTCAACATGATACGAGGGTCATCGTCGTACTCCATCATGTAGGCAGGTACAATGTCGGCAGGATTTAGCCCATGCTCCTTGAAATGATCATGGTATGTCTGGTAGACATTCGGAAACTTACCTCGGATGACTTTAGCAATCCCCCCGCCCATGATCCCGTAAGCATTACATCCGTGGGCAAATACTGGCCCTGGAGAGATGAACAGGTCGGCCTTAAGAAATTCGTAGGGCATATCAAAGCTCCATTTCGTTGTCGATTGTGTAGATGACCTTGCGGACTCCAGCCTCTTTGAGGGCCTTCTGGCAGTTCTCACATGGCTTGGACATCATAGGATCGCCGCTGCGCCCCAGTCGTGCCACGTAGATGGTAGCATTCTTGAGATTAGTTCCGCCCCACGCCCGGAGAGCTGCAATCTCTGCGTGAACAGAGTACTTGAGCTGTGCGTCTCCGATGACGGACGGGTCATTACGGTTAGAGTTGATCCCCACACTGAGTACACGTCCCCCAGCCATAAGGACAGCTCCGTGCTTATGGCGGCAATCGCTATTCTTGGAGACCTCGATTGCCTGGTTGAGTCGTCGCTTGTCCTTAGCGGACAGCTCGGTCTTGTAGTAGAGATGCCATCTGGCAACCACCTGCTCTTTCTGTATTCTTGCTCGTTGTGGGTACATCCTAACATGCTTTCGGCCCCCACACAAGTAGTGTGAGGGCCGTTACGTGCCTCCTGCCGGAGTCGAACCGGCGACCTCTTGATTTTCAGACAAGTGCTCTAGCCAACTGAGCTAAAGAGGCGCACCCTCCGGATTACGGAGAGGCTGTGCTGATACATCGTCCTAGGAAAGTACCTGCGCTCCGGATAAAGGACTCGAACCTCTGCTAGGTGAGTCAGAGTCACCTGTGCTGCCATTACACCAATCCGGATCAAGCTCCTCATTCAGGATTCGAACCTAAACCAACAGATTCAAAGTCTGCGGTGCTACCATTACACCAATGAGGATCATACGAGGCGACGACGGGATTTGAACCCGCATACGAGGATTTGCAGTCCCCTAGGTGGCCGTTCCCTCACATCGCCATGAGAGCGGGTAACGAGATTCGAACTCGTGTGACCAGGGTGGAAGCCTAGCATAATAACCACTATATGATACCCGCGCAGCAGGTAATCCGATGAACTAGTATAAGATCACCTGCAAGATATAGTATAACACATCTCTATGAGTTGTGTCAAGCGGAAGACCTGGTATTCGAAACCAGTGCCCTTTCGGGCCGGACCCTAGCAAGATCCGTTGCCACGCCTGTGCAGCCTTCCAGGGGGTGTACGACGGAACCTGCCTCCGCACCTTCCTGAGTCACATTCAGGGGCTCTACTAATTAAGCTACGTACACAGTAGGCCTACGTGGAATCGAACCACGTTCTGCTCCTTATCAGAGAGCTATTCTAACCAGTGAAATATAGGCCTCGGAACCCCGATTTCTCGGAGCCGTTAGCAAGATCAAAACTAATCTCACCTGCGCGGAGAGAAGGAGGGTCGAACTCCTACGCCCTTTCGGGCAGACTGCTTTCAAGACAGTTGCCGCCGCCATCTATCGGCTGGTCTCTCCAAATCCCTGCGACGGTAGGAGAGGTACGTCGCACTGTACCCTGTGGTGGGGGAATACAGCGCGGGCACTTCACTACTCGCCCAAGGCTTGATCACTTTCCCAGTGATTCGGGACTAAGGAGCGACCTTAGCATAGCACGCCACCAAGGAGTTGCACCCTGCCTGGCGGGGTTGGAATCCGCCGTTTCGCTACCGATGTGGCGCTCGGCCTTCCCCGCTGCCCTAGGACCCGGGGAAGGGTCTGTTGTGCACTATTGTATCACATCAGGGGGTAGGAAGAACAGAACCCTCGAAGTGGCCGAAGTCAGCAGATAGTGCGTCGAAATCAGCATTGACGTTGAGAGTCTCGCCCTCGTCGTCGTCATACGCAGCAAAGGTGACCTTGGTGCGACGATCCGACTTAGCAATAGGACGTAGATCCTGAACGTGGTCTAGATTGATGAGGATATCAGCGCCGCCGTTTGAACGGGTAGTCTTTAGAAATGCCATGTTGTTCTCCTATTTCACTTTGTATATTCGTTCGTTGATTGGGTACCCTCCGGGACCAGATATTGGTCCCTTCTCCAGATCCCCACGAGACCATCGTACCACAGGACTGTCTCTTCTGTACGACAGGCTCAACATCTGCCTGCCATCAGCGGAAACAAGCTTGCTTCGTTCTTTGGCCCCACCGTAATAGTGTATCACAGGATCCCAGATCTGTCTAGCCTCGGAGACTAGCAGACTATCCTTGATCTCCTGCTGTGTGTAGTTATCTTCAAAACCCTCTAACACCTCGTACGGAGGGTTATAGGATACCATGATGTCAGCCTTACGCATAACAGTCTTGGCTCGAAGCATGCCGCCAATGGTCGGGACATCAGGGATTATGACAGTAGCGTTACTATTGTCAGAATCCCAAAAACATGTTACGTCTTGAGCTATTCCTACCATATTTTTAGGACTACTTACGGAGGAATAATCTATACCATAATCAAGGTATCCCTCGTATCTATAGATGGATTTACGATCAAACAAGCTGTCTAATGTAACATCCTTACGTGACGGGACCAGTAGTATGTTTCTGCTTCTTCTTACTGCAACGTAATCTAGTTCATTCAGTAGCTGATCCATTCTCGACTTCAACACTACGTCAGTAGGTGTTAATGATCCCATGAATATAGTAAGACCCCCCGCCGCTATCTCGGGAACTCCTTCCTTATTCTTGTGCGGAGGGTGCTTACCATAGTCCTTAATGTTTTCTATTAACCTGTGAATACCCCTATTGTCTAAAGAATACACCAGCTCCACGGCGTTGGAAGGTAGAGGTAGTGGAGTAGTTGCGAAGCTGTGACTAGTTGCCCTGGTGTACTCCCCCAACCTAGACATTCGTATATGCATATAGGGGTTAAATCTACCTATGGATTTTGTATCGGCCAAGCCCCATCAACCTTCCAGTCCTCTTTGCCCTGTCTACGGAAGTAATCTGATAGTGATGCTGCCTGCTCTGCCTTAGACGTTTCTTGTAGCTCCATAAGTTGGGCTACTGTAGCACCTTCTCGGAACTTCCCCATGAACTTATTAGCCAGGAAAATAGTAGCCTCAACGTCAGCAGTAGCGTTGTGGGCATTGGTGAGCGCAAACCCATGATGCTCTGCGACATCGATGAGCTTTCGACTACCTCTTCGGTAAGGATCAGTGGCCTTGTCTATGACATAAGGGTCTATTATTCCTACAGACTGGACCAGATCTTCGACCACAGTACTGTCCTGCGCTATGATGCCATGCCTCTTAAGCTCCTCTCGGAGCATAGTAAGATCGAACGGACAGTTGTACGCAGTAAGCATAGTATTCTCCGCACCAGCGTAGAACCGTAGGGTGCGCCAGATGGCTTCTAGGGAGATCTTTGGGTCGTCTCCATTCGCCTGGGCTACGTCTGTAGTGATACCGTGTACCTCTGCGGCCCCGTCAGGGATCTCGACACCGGGGTCAATAAGCCACTCGTGAGTATTGGAGTCTTCTCCGTCCTTCACGATGATGGAGAAGGTAACTATCCGGTCCTCTTTAGGGCTAATACCCGTGGATTCTATGTCAAATCCGATGAATCTTGTCATGTTGTGTCCTTTCCTCGGTGTGTTCCCATCATACCACAAGTGTGCTAGAATGGTCTTGTCCATATCGGATCACCCAGAAGGATCACAAACTATGAGCAGTGTAAGAGTTCTTGATACGTCAGTCCTGCTATCCACAGGGAAAGCAGGACTTTTTGCGTACCCGGGGGACATTATAGTCCTCCCCCTAGTAGTTGTCAAGGAGCTTGAAGGCAAGCGACATGACCCTGATCTAGGCCTATACGCCCGAGAGGTGCTAAGAGCCATTGAAGAGCTTAGGTCCTCCGGAGAGGGTACACTTTCTACCGGAAAAGCCCTGGACAACGGGTCAGTACTGAGGATTGAGACCAATCATGTCGAAGTCTCCAGGGATCTGCCTACTGCAATCCGTAATGATTCTTCCCACGATACAAGAATCCTAGTAGTAGCCTATAATCTGGCCGCAGAAGGTAATGACGTGGTTGTAGTCTCCAAGGACCTGCCCATGCGTATTCTAGCTGAGGCAACTATGGGCCTAAAGGCAGAGGACTTCACTCAAGACATCAGCCCTGTAGAGAATATTGACGAAATACGTACTATCCATGTAGCTACTGAGGATATCGATGATTTCTACGGAAATGGTTTTATCACCCTAGAAGATGATATTCCGATGAATGCCCCCATCATACTTAAGGGTGAGGAGAAGTCTGCATCTGCACTTGCTATTGCCCGTCCAGGGTTCCGTGTAGAGAGGATCCATCCTGACGAGAGCAAAAGGTTCATCAAGCCCAAATCAACTGAGCAGTCTTTCGCCCTCGGGATGCTGAACAACGATGACATTAAGATTGTGTCGCTGGGCGGTAGAGCAGGTACAGGTAAGACTCTACTGGCTATTGCGGCGGGCCTCGACAAAGCTGAGCGCGGCGTAGATGGCATCCAGAAGGTAACCGTATTCCGCCCCGTAAATGCAGTGGGTAGTCAGGATATCGGGTTCCTTCCGGGAACTATTGATGAGAAGATGGCCCCCATCGCTGAGGCTGTCTACGATTCACTTCGTGCAATCATGACCCCAGAGAAGATTAAGTCTATCCGTTCCAAGGAGCTGCTGGAGATTCTTCCTCTCGCGCACATCCGTGGCCGTACTCTCCCGAGAACATGGGTAGTAATCGATGAGGCGCAGAACCTGGAGAAGAACGTTCTTATGACGGCACTATCTCGCCTAGGGATTGGCTCAAAGGCTGTACTTTGCTACGACCTAGAGCAGAGAGACAACCTCCGAGTAGGTAAGCACGATGGTGTTCACTCTGTTGTTCAGGCGCTTTATGGGGATAAACTATTTGGTCACGTAACATTCCGTAAGACGGAGCGTAGTGAGGTAGCTGACCTAATCAATAGGAAGCTTATTTCGTGATAGAATGTCTAGTGATTACCCCTAACGAAAGGACCCACTGTGGCTGATATCATGGAGCCGCTCCAATATGGACGAATTACCGGAGATTTCTGGGCTGTGCTGGAGGATTCTGCCGATGAGGGCGAGGCTCCTGATACTATACCTCTCATCGGCAATGTTACTTTCACTCCTTCTCATCGCATATTACGGGTGGGGGACGAGGATGTAGCGAAAAGGGGTGTAGTATACGTAGATAAAGTAACCGCTCAGGTCCTGGACGGAGAGCTTGTAGACGACTACGGCGAGCCCGGAGTAAGTCTTCTAGCGGCCACAGGGGATGAAGGGTACGTATTCCCCTCTAATATTTCTTGGACGGCTACGTTCGATCTTGTGATGGCTACCGGAGATTATCTAGTAGCACAGCCAGAACCCACCCAAATTCGATTAATGCCTGAGGAATCTAGGGCTATCTCTGACTTCCTTCCGACTACTCTTAACAGTGGTTCAGGTGTCTCAGTAAATACTGTAGATCTAAGTACCCTACAGCATGTAGACTCTCAGGTTGACTATATAGATAATCTAATAGATACCCTAGAAGCTACTATTGAGGACGGAATAGTAAAGGGAGATCCTGGAGAGAAGGGTGAAAAAGGAGATATAGGCCTAATAGGTCCATATGGACCTCCCGGACCTCCCGGAGTAGTGGAGACAGTTAATTATGTAAAGAACCCTGTCCCCACGTCTAACGAGGGGTTCCATGCTACTAACGGTACAGTTACCTTCTCTGATAACGCTCTAGTCCTGGAGCCGAGCAATCCGGAGGAATCGTCCCACGTATCTTGGATGCAGGCAGTTCCCACGTTCCCTGGCTCAAACATGTACTTGGTCTTCGACGCCGAGACTGATAGTGATCAGTACGTTCAATCAACTATTACGTTTCTTAACGCACAACTGGAAGTAATAGGGTCAAACACGTTAGTGCACTCCCCTACGTCGGAGGAAGATCTAGTAGATTGGGAAATTAGCGGGGACCGGGGAACGTACTCCCATATGTCTTACTCAGATGGTCCTGCATCTTTTGCTGTGTTCAGCGTAGGACTCGACGGAGGCAATAGTTCTGCAAAATTCAATAGTTTCTACTTCTCAGATACTCCGGGGTATTTCTTCACCGGGGATTCTAGCCTAGAGGGATACTATTTCCGATGGATGGGAGTTCCTAATAACTCCTACTCAGTTCTAACCCCCTCGGCCCTGTTCTCTGAGCTTGCTGTGACTACTGTCAACGGGGAGCAGGGAGATGTTATTGTCGATGCAGAGGCTATAGGACTGGATCTGGTAGACAACACGTCGGACATAAATAAGCCAATATCAATACATACCCAGGAGGCTCTGGACGATAAGCTGGATTCCCGAAGCCTAGTCTCCTCTGTGGTTGAAGACGTGCGTCTAATTGAAAGTTCTATGTACTTAAAGGAATTTTCACAGTATGCCACCCAAGAAATTATTAAGACTGCTGAGACATTTGTAGATATTAGCTACGTAATGGCCCCCATAGGTGGTACATCTCAAGTACGACTAACTATTCCCGGCACATCTGATGGAAATAGCCCGTCCTCAATCCCCACGGTTGAGCGGTCAAGTGATGGCAGTACGTGGACCTCCTGGAGGGCACTGACGGGATCCCCACCCTCGGGGACATCATATACGGATATAGACGGAATGTTTGACAGGTACTCAGGTACCTTGAAGATTATAGTGAGGAAAATCAATACTGATGGTGCTGTAACTCTTACGCTCTATACAATAGGCCCCGATGGTGATCCCGAGAGCATGTCCTTCCCCAGTACTATCGTAGACACTGAACCTAACCTCAGTCCGTCTATAGCGGAATCTATTGAGAATGACGGAAGTATTTATCTGTACACTATGGATGGGTCAGGGAGTACGTCCCGAAGGACTATTTCCCGGGAGGGAGAGCTAGGTACTGCTCAGACTATCCTCACAGGGCTTAATAAGTCATCACCTGCCAAAATATCTCGTTTCTACGGAACATATATTGCAGCAACTGACGACGGGTCTGTAGCTGGATCACCCGGAATAATGATCGCGGATGATGGTGTTACATGGATGTCAAGCGGAGTGACGCCTAGCTTTACGTGGGCTCGCGGTGCGTCTGCTGTTAAGATGTCTGCCTATCCTGGCGTGTCTGGGGGCAAGGTAGGGATTTTCATAGACTACTTAAACAACGATTATACCCTAAATAGGGTATTCATTACGTCTAAGCCAACCCTATCGGGAGACTTCGTTGAAGTTGGTACTTCCGATGAAGATACGTACCCATCTATTGAGTTCCCAGGTACCCTTAGGTCCCTGCCTAGGATCTTTGCATCCTCCAATGATACTAGTCTAAACCTAGCGATAACCAGCCCAACCCTCGACGGAGCAACCGTGGAGTGGTTTAAAATGTCCGATAGTACTTCGGGCAATGCTACAATAGCATGGACAGCGATTAGCTAATAAAAGGAGAAGTTAAATATGTCACCAGCACTACCCAATCAGACCAAAAATAACTCAAAGTTTCTTGCGATAATGGCTATACTAGCCGGAGTTCAGGTACTAGCCGGTGGTCTAGCCCTCGTTGAGGCTGTTCCCTCCGATGTATCTGGTATCATGATGCTAGCTGTTGCAGCCGTCAACGCCGGGATCACCTATTACCTTAACGGTGATATTGTTTCCCTCAAGAATGTGGTAGCCTACCAGCCTAATAAGTTTGGTCAGTCAGAACTATACGCAGGTGGAGCCTCAAATGAGGTCACAGGAGATATGCTCTCAGTTAATGCTCCGGTAGGTACCCTTGCAGACAAGGTTGTTCTCGATGATAAAACTTACCCAGATGGTTTGTGACCATGACAGATAAGTATATTCTCGTTACGTTAGAATATGGTCAAGTAGACTATGATGAGGAGGGGAACGGTGTAGTGTTTAATGACCGCAGTGAGTCATTTGACGTGTCCGATCCCACAGCCCCATTCATTGATTTATTTGACGATATTGCTTTTGAGATGCGTAACACAATCACAGAGTAACCCTTCGAGGTAGGCTTGACTTAGGTTAGGTACTGTGCTAGTATCTACTAGTACGTATCAATAAGTCAAGCCTACCTAGGAGGACATATGCACGTCTCAGAGCTATTTGACCCTGAGATTCTACAGGAGCACGTCAGCAATGGTCTAGTATCTGCTACACGCAACCCTGCCGATGATCTTACCATCTACAACTACACTCCGGCAGTGCAGTACAGACGCGCCTGGGATGATGTAACCCGTAACTGCCGTGGCCTTATCCTCGATGATGAGGGTGAAATTGTTGCACGTCCTTTCCCCAAGTTCTTTAACTACGGGGAAACTGACATGTACGAAGAGGAAATTACTCCTGACACTCATGTACGTGCTTTTGACAAGCTTGACGGGTCCTTAGGTATTGTCTATTGGGATAAGCAGGGACAGCCCCAGGTGGCTACTCGTGGCAGCTTCACGTCCGTTATGGCCGAGCATGCCTCTGCCCTTATTAAGGATATCCTCATACCCAACTTTGAGAATGTCACTATGCTGGTGGAAATTATCTACCCGGAGAATCAGATTGTACTGGACTACAAGGGAATTGATGACCTATTCCTCCTGGGAGGTGTCCATATCCCCTCCGGGCAGTTCCTCTCTCCTGTGGATATCTTCACCGAGATTAGGGGTGTGTACCCTCACGGAGGATTCCACTACCTAGCGCAGGATTACAACGAAATACAGACTGTCCAAGATGCCTTGAACAACCTTAATCGTACAAACCGGGAAGGATTTGTCCTCCATACTGAGGATGGAACTATGGTTAAGGTCAAGCAGGATGACTATATAGCTATGCATAAGGCCGTATTCCAGACCTCTAAGAGGACTATCTGGTACGCGTACGCCTATGACATGCTGGAGAAGACGGGTAGGGATTTCGACAAGGTTGCTACTAAGAGAATCAAGGCACATCTACAGGATATTAAGGACACAGAGGGTTCTAAGAAGTTCCTAGAGAACCTTATCCCTCTTCTTCCCAACAATCTACGTGATTCTGCTACAGATACTCTTGAGAGCTTCCGCTCGGAGGTGAAGTCGAAGATTTCAGTGGTTATTGACTTCCTCCAGGACACTGACTTCGCTGAGATGGAGCGCAGAGAGGTCTACGAGGCCGCAAATTCGACGCTAGGGCAGGGGCTAGCAGGTATTGTGACTGATATTGCTACTAGTGAGTCCGATGAGCAGCGTAACGCTGGGTTTGACCGACTGGTGCTCTCCGTAGTAGAATCAATCATGCCCAAGAAGGGTGACCGACTGACCGAAGCCCTTACAGAGGAGGACGAATGAGTGTTGTGCTACTGAGAGGTGTGCCCGGGAGTGGTAAGACTACTGCCGCGCTACAGCTCATGAATGATTTCCCTGACCAGTTCGTTAGGGTTAACCGAGATGACATCCGTATGATGATGTTTGGGGAGTACCACTTCTCCGGGGGCGATGCAAACACCAAGGAGAAGGCTGTGACTCATGTCGAGCACTCTCTGATCAAGACTGCCATTAAGGCAGGTAAGCGACCCATCGTGGACGCTACCAACCTTAACAAGCAGAGCGTTAAGGCTATTCTCCGCATTGCCGGGTCCCACGGATTGGCTGTAGATCACATCGACTTTGAGGTCTCCCAGGAGGAGGCTATCAAGAGGGATGCGGGTAGGGCCAAGAAGGTCGGTGAGGACGTTATCAAGAAGTTCTTCCAGAAGAATAACATTGATAAGGTTACCGGCAAGCTTCCCGCGATCCCGGAGATCCCTAGTCTTAACGACAGAGAGTTCGTGAAGTACCGGGAGCCGGATAATGACCTTGCCTTGCCTACTTGTGTATTGGTAGATATCGATGGTACCATTGCACATATGACTGGTCGGTCACCTTATGACTACACTCGGGTAGGGGAGGACGCAGTTGATGAGGTCATCGAGCGTCTGGTAGGTACCCTTCACCGGGACGGATACGAGGTTATCTTCTTCTCCGGGCGTAAGGATAGCTGCAAGGAAGAGACCCAGCAGTGGCTCACAGACCATATTGATCCCTCTACCAATTTCCAGCTATTCATGAGACCTGCCGGGGATGACCGACCTGACTACGTGGTGAAGTACGAGATGTTCCACGAGCATATCCAGGGTAAGTACCATGTTGAGTTCGTGATCGATGACCGTCTCCAGGTGTGCCGTATGTGGCACAAGCTGGGCGTTAAGATCGTGCGCGTCGGAGATCCCGACGCTGATTTCTGATAGGAGTATGTATGTTTAATTATAGAATCCTGTACGGCGGTAAGACGCCGGACGGTAAGTACACCGAGAGTGTAATGGAGTTCGAATCTGAGGACGAGATCAAGACCGACGAAGATATCAAGGATGTCCTGCGAACTATTGGACTTACCTATGGGTATAGTGAGGTCGGCCTCACAAAGATCGAGCTAGCCCTACCAGAGCCGGAGGTTATCGATGACGTGGAGGGATGATGCGGCCTGTGCCCAAGAGGATGCAGAGGTAATCAACTTCCACTCAGAAGATCCTGCGGAGATTGACAGGGCACTCGCTATGTGTAATGAGTGCCCTGTCAAGCGGGAGTGTCTTGCATTTGCCCTAAGTAACTACGAGAGGTTCGGAGTATGGGGAGGCAGGACAGAAGTAGAGCTTAGGAAGGCCCTGTCTATCGACCAACGAGGCGCACCAGTTCTACGGAAGACCCCGATCAAGTGCCCATATTGCGGTAGAAATGATTGTGTGGTAGAGTTGCCTGAACTAGCGACCAGGAGACAGTTGCATTGCCAGCAGTGCGATCTAATCTGGCGTCCCAAGAAGGTATTGAAGGTAGTGAAAGGTGGAGACGTAGATGACGACGTGGAATGAGCAGTTTAAGCCCCTAAAGGATGCATTGGGGCTTAGCGCACGCAATGAACAACAGAGACTTGCAGATGAGGTGATTTCCTCTATGAACAAGCCTGTGGGTACCTCGCATGTTTGTGCTGAGGCAGGTACTGGAACTGGTAAGTCGTTTGCGTACCTCATTCCGCTTATTCACAAGGTCTCAGGCACAGATTTCCGTGGAGTAGTTTCTACTGAGACACTGACTCTACAGGACCAGGTAGCCTATAAGGACCTTCCGCTATTGCAGAAGATTTACGGTGGCTTCACCTTCATGTCCCTAAAGGGACGGTCGAATTACCTATGTATTGCTCGTGCAAACGTAGAAGGATCTTCTAACCCCGACGTTCTGTCCTTCCTTAACCTTATCGAGGCTAAGGCTGGGCAGTTCGTTGAGGGCACACAGGATGAGCTTTCTCGCGTCATCGGAGAGAAGATCCCCGACTCAGTATGGAGGAGCATGGGAGGGGAGTCTGACTTCTGCCAGGACTGCTCTGCCGAGACTGGTGAGTGCTTTGGTACCATGGCGAGAGCTAAGGCCCCGAGACACGATATTGTAGTCACTAATCACTCTCTTCTCCAGGCCGATAGTGCTACTCCGGATTCAGGTATTCTAGGTGAGCACCAGTACGTCATCATCGATGAGGCCCATACTCTGGAGGACGTGTTCATTTCATCTCTCCAGGAGGATATCTCTAGCTGGGAGCTGTATAAGCACAAAAAGGCTATCGAGGCAGGATGCCTTAAGGCCGGAGCACTCCTACAAGAGCCCGGTATGGGTAGGTCCGCAGAGTATCTAACTATGTCCATTGACAAGGTTCTAGAAGCTATTATTGACTTCTACTCGCTCACTGATCCGGGTGACTGGGAGCGGGCCGAGGGCATTCTCCGGGAGCGTACTGTAATTGCACCTCCGGGATCTACTGAGTTCGAGTCTATGAGAATCCTAGAGGAAGAAGTTCCACTACAGCTAGATGGAATCAAGGGAATTATTGAGCCACTACAGAAGAAGATTTCTGAGGCCAGGGAAATTCTTAGAGAATCCCCGGGAAAGAAGAAGGGCGTGCGAGAGCTGACTAAGGCTCTTACGTCTCTACGAGTACTGGCTAAGGTATCTCGTATGATCAAGGACACTATCTTCACTCGTGACGGTATTGTCAAGGATTTCGGAGTACCTTACGTAGTGGAATACTCCGGTAAATTCGATGAGAAGTACAACAGGAAGAGGATTGATCTCAGCTTTGTACCTATTGATGTGAGCAATGAGATGTCTGAAAAGCTCTGGAAGTATGATCCAACCAAGGGGACAGCACAGCGCACCTGCATTATCCTGTCAGCGACCCTCACTGATATTACTGACGGAAGCTTTAGGTACGTTAAGACTTCTGTAGGGTTTCCCAGTGCAGGAGTGTCCGAACTTACTGTAAGGTCTCCGTTCGACTATGACGACCAACAGCTTGTGTATACGACTCCAGGCACCCATGAGATTGTTCCAGTGGAGAGGGCTCAATACTCACTAGATGAGGCTATTGAGCTGATTAGGGCAGCAAAGGGTAGGTCTCTTCTTCTATTCACTGCTAAGGCAGAGCTTGAGTACGCCGCAGAGGAGATCAGGAAGTACAATCTACCGTACATGGTGTACGTCCAAGGGGATGGGCTCAGCAAGAGTGAGCTTTCTGAGGCATTCATGTCTGACCAAAGCTCCGTGCTTCTCGCCACAAAGTCATTCTTTACTGGAGTGAATTTCTCTGGCGATGCCTGCTCTATGGTCATCCTGTGTAAGTTCCCTCTAAAGAGGTATACTGGTGTATGTACGGCCCAAATGGCTCATTGGAAGACACGAGGGTTCCCTACTTGGTACGAAATGCAATCACTGACAGTATTTCGTCAGGCTGTAGGCAGACTCATCAGGTCCGAGACAGATCGAGGAGTTGTTGCTATCATTGACAAGAGAGTATCTTCTCCCAAGGAGAGAGTCTACAAGACCGCATCTATGGGAATTTCTACTCTGGGCAGCGTTGTCACTAATAATATGAACGATATTAAGGAGTTCTTCCATGCAGACCAAGACAGTTAATGATTGGGGAAGTAACACTCTACAAGCATGTAAGGATATCATGGAGGCTTCCCGTAATGGCATCGATATCCTGCTCCATGAGGGGAAGTTTGATCCCGTCAATGAGCGCCATATACACACCATATCCAACGCATGCGTAGACTGTGGTGTAGAGGTAGTTATCAAAGGAATTACAGATCCAGGTGTGGTTTATCCGCACATTACCTTTATCGAGGAATAATGATCAGAACACTAGGAAATCTTGAAGATAATGACGTAGGTTCTCGTATTAGGGTTCACTTCACCCAAGTAGAGGGTGAGCTAGAGAGCTTTGATATCGACTACGGGGACGATGTAAAGGTTATAGTATCAGGAACAGCGTACTATCTCCCGGCAGAGTATCCGTTCTCCGAGTCAATATCGGAGGAAGACTATGATCCGGCAGTACTTCTAGGTGTTATAGACCCATGGTCACCCTTCAACGGCCTATAATAAGGTTCCTGGATGAACCCATAACTCGACCTACAGACCTGATAGAGCCTCTTCATGAGCCCCTCAGGTCGGCATTTGTTCCATACGCAACAGGACTTCTTATGAATGAGATGAAGTCCTATATGGAGTGGATGTCGGCCCGAGGGGAGTTTTCTTGGATGAACGAAGACTGGGAATATGTCGAAGATATGTATTCCTTCTGGCCGTTCATGGAGAACTCTGCGGGGGAGCCCATAGACCCCTACTACTACGCATACGATCCATCGATAGTATGTGCGCTGGTGCAAGCAACAGGAGAGGAATTCACCGTTGTGGGGTTAGTAGTTCTTAATAAAGCTCCTGACCTGAGCCTAGCAGAGATTTTAGAAACACAGCATACCGGATCAGGTATTACTAGATTAAATATGACGCTAGTACCCCTAGAGATGGTCGATGTCCCAGATAGCACTCTAGAGTCGGTTATATACTTCTGGCATAGCGCCCTGAGGACTCTAGATTGGTCCACTCCTAGGCACCGCATAGACACCTTGGTATTCTGGTCCAACGCCGTCAGAGAAAGAATGAACGAGATCATCAGCAGGGATGAAGTCCCCGCGACGGATGAACAAGACGGGTACTCTACTCACGATCAGTACGTACCCACACAGGAGGATATGCTTAAAGTTCATGGCCTGTACTTCCCGTATCCTACGTACAATGATCCAATAGCCGCTAGTACATTCTTAGCAGACATTAAGAACCAAGTACCTGAGTTATCGGATGAAGTGACTATAGAAGATATATCTAATTTCTTCTCCACCGGCCTGTATGTGCCGAGCATAGGATCAGATCCCGGTGTATACTATAGATTAAATGCTATACTATGTAAGTACCCCGAGGAAATTCAAGAAAGACTTTACTCAGGGGTAGGAACGTCACTAGACCCCAGGAACGTAGACAGGATTGGAGCAGGATTCAACAATGGAAGAGAGCCTACACGGGAAGGACAGAGACTCCTCACTTACGAGGACTTACTCCAACCCAGGCCTTAGTGCCGAGGCTTTGAGGGCAAAAAGGCTAGAAGAGCAGAGGAACGAAATCTTTGAACTTGTAGTCGGAAAAGCTAAGTCAGCACTTGACACCATTGAAGACGTAATGCTAAACAGCGAAGATGATGGTCACCGCCTTAAAGCTGCTCAGGACATTCTGAATCGTGGAGGAATGAAGCAAGTTCAAGAGATATCAGTAACGCACACTAACACTGAGTCTCCCTCCGAAATCATCATGAATAAGATCAACTCACTGATTCCTAGCCAGAGTGACGAAGAAGATATCATAGAGGCCGAAATTGAGGACAGTGAGGAGAACATAGAGGATGGACAAAACTGATATTGTCGTGAAGACAGAAACATTCTTCATGACCAAGTTCGAAGATGAAGAGTTTATTGATACCAAGCTCATGGACCTAGGATTCGATATGAAGTACACTAGTTGGGTCTATTCTTGGACGGTTCCTTCGTGGGTTCCGGAGGAAAAGAAAATAGAGATCAATAACCGACTAGAAGCCTCAGACTATAGCGCTTACCTAGTTAACGTCAGACAGGAGACTCCTCGGTGAGTCTAGATATGATCTCCAAGGCACAGCAATTTGCGCTGCTCCCCGAAAAAGACAAGATGGATATTCTAGAATCCATGACTCCTGATCAGCTCAAGGACCTGGATTACGATTGGAGCTTCTGGGCTAGGCCTAACCAGATAATTCCTGAGAAGCCTTACCGTAACATCACCTTGATTTCGGCAGGCCGTGGTTTCGGCAAAACAAGGATGGGCTCGGAGTTCATCAAGCAGAGAGTAGCAGACAATCCCGGGTGCCGTATTCTACTCCTAGCAAGGACTACTCAGGATGCCCGAGATACGATGGTGTTCGGAGACTCTGGTATTCTCTCTGTGTATCCTGATGAGCAGGCTCCGCAAGTTAACAAGTCTACCGGCGAGATTGTATGGCCCAACGGTTCTATTGGCGTATGGAGGTCCGCAGAGGCCCCTGACTCCCTTCGTGGTACCCAGTTCCACTATGGTTGGTGCGACGAGCTTGCTGCCTACTCCCCGTGGGTGGGTGTTGACGGTCTAACCGCCTGGGACAACATGAGAATTGCTGGTCGTCTCGGCCAGAATCCGGAGATCCTAGTAACTACCACCCCTAAGCGCACGAAGATTATGCGTGACCTCATGGATGAGGCACGTGACCCGAAAAAGCATACCATTAGGCTAGTGACCGGTAAGACATCAGAGAATACAGCTCTTTCGAAGTCTTACCAGGATACAATCTATGGGAGCTTTGCCGGAACTGCTATTGCCCGCCAGGAACTCGAAGGAGAGATGCTTGACGAGACCCCCGAGGGCGCTATTTGGGGCGAAAGCGATATTGATGACCATCGAGTAGTAATCCCCCCGGGAACAGATGCATTCGACAAATACGTCAAGAACATCCCACTTAAG
Source organism: Phoeniculus purpureus (assembly GCA_028565055.1). NCBI lineage: Eukaryota > Metazoa > Chordata > Aves > Bucerotiformes > Phoeniculidae > Phoeniculus > Phoeniculus purpureus. The sequence continues at coordinate 128,014 of JAOXOE010027063.1, forward strand.
CTTATTGCTGTTGACCCCTCCGTATCCAACGAACCTAATGACTTGTGCGGTATCGTCGTCGTTGGTGCCACTAAGCAGCGTGAGCTTTATCGTCGGCATGCCTTTGTGATAGAGGATGCATCTATGCAGGCGGCATCTGATATATGGGTCAAGGAAGTAGTAAGGCTGGCTATCAAGTATAACGCTCCTGTACTCATCGAGACTAATCAAGGAGGAGACACATTCGAGAAGATGATTAAGTCTGAGAACCCGTCTGTAGTTGTTATACCTGTTAAATCTTCTAAGAGTAAGGCTGTTCGTGCAGAAGGAGCGGCCCATCCGTACCAGCAGGGTCGCGTACATCACATTAACCACCTCACTGAGCTTGAGCTACAGCAGACTACATGGGAACCTGATATTACTAAAAAGTCTCCTGACCGGGTAGATGCTGTGGTTCACGGTCTGACTGCACTCCTAATAACAACTCCGAAAGGATTGGTATCTGGTACAATTAAGGGACGAAGACCTACCGGGAAAGTTCCGGTTCGGAGATCAACCATAGTAAAGAGAAGATAATGCTAGGCTTCTGGATCATCATTACGCACCTTATAGGCGCATACCTGACTACCTCGGAGTACGTACAAACGCGTGCGGCCCACAGTACTACCTTCGCTATCGGCATGTCCTTTTTGTACATGATCCCCTTCCTACTATTCCTCCCCTCGTCACCTCTTTCCTTCGCAGCAGTTTTAATTTTCCGGTTCGTCATCGTAAGATTTAGCGTTGTTGATTACCTAATATGGGCACGTAATGTTATGGCCCCGAAGAATGAACGAGTGGAGAGGGTATCCAAGGAGGGGAGAATCGACATGGATTCTGCTAGCAATAACCAGCTTATATCCCTACATGCATCATCAATAGCCGTCCACTGCCTATTTATCGCATTGGCTATTATAGTATTGTGATATCATAGAGTAACAGAATTATTACATTATCTGCAAGGAGCCCCCTTATGGACAGGAAGATAACGGACCTAGAGTCCATCATTGAGCCTATCTCTGTGCTGTTCAGGAGAGCGGGGTCTACTAACAATCTCGATGTTCCTGCACCCAACAATATGCTTTTCAGCGAAGACAACAATATAACTTTAGTATGGAATCTAACTGAGGTTCCTCCGATAGACGCCGTGAGGTCATTCGAGAAGATAAAGTCTCTCGCCGTGGCGGAGTTCTCCGAGGCTGCACATGAGGATATTGGAATTGTCATATATACTAGTAAAATCTCATGGCACGGGGAGTACCCTGAGGTATTCTTCCGAGTAGTTCTTTCGGATGAGGTGACTAAATGCCCCAACTCGACTGGGAACCAATCTGCCAGTTCGTGAACACTCCCCCCATCCTCTCTGACGGCAAGTGCCAAAGCTGCCTACAGGTACCGTTCTTCTACGATGAAGGATTCCTGTGCCCTCAGTGCGGAACTAGGTGGGATGCTCCTGGATACAATCCTGTTGCCTATAAAGACTGGACATCAGGAGATCCAGAGGGAATCCCTATCATGGACCGTACTCGTAGAGGTCTAGGCATATTTAGATGAGTTACTTCCCAAGGTTCATCGACCCAGAAGAAAAAGAACTGGATCTGGTGGAGCTTATGCAGAGCAGATATTGGCATAAGATAAAATTTAACGATATAAGCCCTGATGACAGAGTGCTCACTATAAGAACTACTAACGGTACTAGGCTCCTTATAGAGAGCGTTGTACGTGAGTTCGACTACACCAAGGGTGCCTGGCTTAATAGCCTAGGCACCCCTGTGGTGTCGGTATTGGATACTCAGATATTCAAAGCTGGGGAACTCCGTGAAGATCAATCCGAGGTTGACCCCGATCAGACGCTAGGGAGTTGAACGCAGAGACGTACGTAGGTGATAGCCTAATTGGAGTCTTGTCAGACCTCCGGATGTAGGTCATTGATCCGCATTTACACGTATAGATCGTCCTCTGGTTCCAGCGAAACAGGTTAGTCTCATGACCCTTAGCACACATAGCAGCCCATTTTGACGGGTAATCACTGTGCTTAGCGTACTGTTGTCCTGATCCTCCCAGCTCGATGGCTTTCCTTCGCCACCGAGACCCATGACGGGCACCGGGGGTGAGTGCATGGGCTACCTCGTGGATAATGGTGTCCTTGATGTAGTCTGGTTCATCCGTCTCCAGGTGGTACCTGGATAGTTTGATCGTCTTCTCATCGTAGACGCACAGGCCGATAGTTCTACGGCCCCTGGATACTTCGGTCCTCCACTTAGCTAGCCCGTGGCTACGTAATAGATTATCGCAGTATTCAACCCAGTCAGTCATCCTAAGTCCCTCCGGTGATGCATTACTAGTGTGGTCTGTGTGAGTTCAACCAGGGGGACGCACTGGCAGAGAATACTCTCTTTATGTCCGGAACGTCCCCCGTGATAGTGGTGACTCATGGGTAAGTCAGGGAGCCATGTCAGATCGAGTCCCACTCGATATCCTCAAAGCCGTCCCAGTCCATGACGCCGTTGGCATAGAGAGCCTGTAGCTCCTTACGGTCCTGTAGGAGAGTGGCGAGGGTGGATCGCTCAACGGTAACCTTCTGGTGTGCGCTCATGATGTAGCCTTCTTTCTTCTGTGCTTCACTCGCCACGTTGGGTGGCAGATGTATGGTGACTGATTGTCATCATCGTCGTATACTACGACCATGTTGTAACCCTTGAATCCTACAACGACTCCTGCTCTCTCGTCAACCTCTACGTGCTTGCCGACGTGGAGACCTGCGATACCGTAATACTCCAGCACCTCCGTAGGATCGTCTATGTAGTTGGGCGGGGGTGGAGGTGGTGCCTCCTTCTTGGGTCTAGCCAATGTCTCCTCCTATCTGTGCTAATATGGGACCATGATAGTAGCTATTCAAGCCGGAGACAAGGACCAAGATCCCGCCCAGACACGTAGCCATATGGAACGTTTGCTGCGGGAGCACACCTCTGAGGGCGACTCCCTGCTGCATGTAGAGCAGCCTAGCACAATGATGGACCAAGTTCATCTAGTAGCCGAGGAACTAGGCCTAGATGTGACCAGCATCACATGTAACTACAGGTTGCATGGAGCCGACGCACTAGCGTACGCTTGGGGACAGCTAGTCACCAAGGCTGACAAATTTCTCCTACTTCGAGGGTCAGAGATATTGAGCACCATGGATCGTGAGTTCCTCTCCTACGTGGAGCTGTGCGGTTATCGGTATAATAGTGATGTAGTTCATTATGAAAGGATTGTTGTACTATGATGGAGTTCACAAACCACGAAGACCTTGCTACGTCCGCCGAGAGGTTTGGTCTTGCAGGATGGTATGCCCAAGACTCCTCCGGGGATTACCTAGGAGTACTTAGGAAATCCGATGAGGAGTGGTTGATCGGGTTCATGGGGTCGGATGAAATTAAGTTCCCTATTACCATTGACAGGATCCCTAAGTGATCCACCTCAGTGTTCCCTCCCTGTACGCTGGGGTCTACGGGATGGGGATGCTACTAGAGATTGGTCAGAGGTATCACCCGGAACTCCGTAGATGGTCCTTGGTCGAGGAAGATCGGGAGGGGACTAGAGTCCTAGAGGACAAGCAGTCGCAGGAAACTGTGCAAATTCCCCAGTATAACTTTGCCCTGTTCCCCGGAGGAAACCCTGTAGTTGTACCATATGACATCATATCTGTAATAGCCCCGCCTAACCCTCGAATAAGAGTACCTAAAATAGATACCTTAGAGCAGAAGTCTGACTTCTCTATGCGGGTAAATACACTGCTAGCAGATAATATCGGGGCGAAGATAGTGGTCGATGGTCCTAGGCACGAATACGTATACCTAGACTACCCACTAGAGTATATACACCTTCCGAGGTGGTTCACTACACGTGAGGGACATTTCACTGGAGGTGAGCGCGGGAGGGTCAGATTGACCGAGGGTGACACACTTTTTTCTTACACATATCCCCGGGAAATCGACAATAAAGCAGCTCCGTCATCCGGGGACATCGACTACATCCCTACCTCAGTGACCTCCGAATTGACTGACGTACCCGCTGTTGGTATGCTGGACCTCACCACTCCGGTGGAGCGGAGGGACTGGACCCAGATCTGGCCTTCGGGACGCAACGGATGGGAGTGGGAGCCTATGATTCCCCTAGTAGACTATGCTAAGATTAAGGGAATGGAATACTACAAGGCTGAGTACCTGTACCGTCGAGGAGCTTTTGACGGTGCCAGGGTCAATGGCACTACCGGAAAAATAGAAGTCCCCCAGAGACTAGTGACGGAAGGTAAGAAATGAACACAGAAGAAGATGAGCTAGGCTTTATCGTAGAGGAAGACCAGAGTGAGCAGGATCTCCCAAGCAGTGTGAGCTGGCAGGATCAGTACAACAGGAATCTCCGGGAGTCCTGGATTCAGGGTTTCAAGGCGAGGTCGAATTATGAGGGCATGAAGGTCTCCGACAATCCCTACGTAGCTCGCGGAGGAGACGATCTTGTTGTGGTCACTCGTGCGCTTGGGTGGGAGGATGGGTTCCTGGCATCAGAGCGTGGGGAGGGTGTAGATGACTGCCCGTACCCCGAAAGTTGAGATAATCCATAGAGGTAAGGCGAGGGAGCACCATCAGTGCGACCAGCCGGAATGGAGTGCCGAGCTTGGAGAGATCGTTAAGCTTCCCTGCGGACACTACTGGCACATGTGCTGGCAGGAGGGTGGTGACTACATCTCTCCGTACTGGGGTAGGGTGCGGTTCTGGAATATTGTAGCTCTGTGGAGGATATGGAGGAGTTGACAGTGTGCAGGGAGCCTGGTAGAGTAGAGACATCAAGCAAGGAACTACACAAGGAGATGGCGAACATGATTGAAGATTTCCCCGTTGGTGGCGAGACTCTTAATATCCCCGACAAGGGCGAGGCTGTTGATGACTTTGACGTTGAGGCTGCACTGATCGAGTTCGATCTGTGATAAACTGATGTAGTTCGTCCGGGAGAGATCCCGGATCTGCGCCCGAGCGGGGCCGGTGCAGCCCCAACCATTCTTATAAAATGGGCTCTTAATTGCAGGTTCAACTCCTGGCGGGCGTACTCAGGGCTAGTAGCTTAGAGGGTTAAAGCACCCGTCTCATAAACGGCAGATCGTGGGTTCAAGTCCCACCTGGCCCACGTTGGTTCAACCATAGGAGTAAAAAATGACAGAAGAAGATATCCCCAGCTACGAGCCTACTCCGGATGAGGCATATGAAATCGGAGACTCAATGGGTAGGTATAGGACCGAAAAAGAAGCTACCCGCGCATATGAAGCAGGAGAGATCGATCTTTGGATCGACTTCATCAAGCCTAAGACCATGGAAGAGTGGGACGCATGGGAGCAGAAGAACGGTAGCATCGAAGAGTTTGAAAATCGCTGGAAGGTATGATTTACCGTGTAGTGCGAATGGCGGTAGCGGTATTTCAGAGTTCGTAGTGCAATTCTATGGTATACTAGTTGAATGAACACTTCTGAAAGAACAAGCGTAACCACGTCCACCTGCCTAGTACCTAGCTGCTCTGCTGTATTTGAACATCCTTCATATGTTGCACGAAAATACTGTAGCCATGCGTGCGCGTCCAAAGCAAAGTCAACTAACCCTCACAGGAAGATTAGACCTAAAACCAAGGAATGCAAGAGGTGCAAGGATCTTATAGAGCCTAGCTTCACCTACTGCTCTGACTGTTGGGTATCTAAGCCTGAGTGGGAGCTGGCTGATAAGGTATCTATGTGGGTAGCAGGGGATGCCAGTGTTGCAGATGGGTCAGGGCACCAGCTCCATGCTTGGGCGAGGACTTACCTACTAGGACTGGCTAACAACGCGTGCTCTGAGTGCGGATGGTGTACTCCTAACCCAATCCTTAACCGTCCAATACTAACTATCGATCATATTGACGGCGACTGGTCCAACAATAGGTTCGACAATCTGAAAGTGCTCTGCTACAATTGTCATACCTTGACAGACACGTTTGGTACTCTAAATACCGGGAGTAAGGGAGGAAGAAAGAGGTCGTACAATAGGTACACAGATGAGTCCAATAAAACTACGTGTGTAGATTGTGGGACAGTTATCTCTGTCGGGGCTCTTCGTTGTCGTTCACACTCTTCCGCCGCAAAGGGTACTATAGACTGGCCTGATCCCGATAGGATGGTATTTCTTCTAGAAGGAAGAACCTTTACGTCGGTAGCCTCGGAGCTAGGTGTGACGGATAATGCTATTAGGTCGTATCTACGAAGAAAGGGTTACGATCCTAAGACTCTTAAGCAAGTTCGAGTAGACTAGAGTCATACGGTGTGGTACACTATACTAGTACTGCCCAAGACCCATGGCGAAATTGGTATCGCAGCTCCTTTACACGGAGAAGATTTTCGGTTCAAGTCCGAATGGGTCTACTATAGCGGAGTGGACTGGAGAGGTTCCAGCGCACCCTCATAAGGTGTACGACGCGCGTTCGATCCGCGCCTCCGCTACGGGTCTCTAGCAAAATGGTTAATGCTCCGCACTTTTAATGCGAGGATTCTGGGTTCGAGTCCCAGGGGACCCACTTGTTTGATAACTTAATCTTGCGTCTATCGTATAACGGCTATTACTTGTGGTTCTTACCCATAAAATCGGGGTTCAACTCCCTGTAGACGCACTTCGCCGCAATAGCTCAGTAGGTAGAGCACTCCCTTGGTATGGGAGAGGTTCATCGGTTCGATCCCGATTTGTGGCTCGGGGGATATAGTGAAGTGGTATCACGAGTCTTTTGCAAGGACTTATCCTGGGTTCGACCCCCAGTATCTCCACGCTTGACAACTAAATAGAAAGTGTGCTAAGATAGTACACATCAAGCAGGTATAACGCGTAATTGGTAGCGCCGCAGACTGTAAATCTGTTCCCTTCGGGGTCTGGGGGTTCAAGTCCCTCTGCCTGCACTACAAGCTCCGTATCTAGAACACCCGGCACAGAGGGTACAACCTTTCGAGGGTGTGGAGCGAGTACGCCTGGAGATAAAAACCAGGACAGCTTTCTTGTTTTACTGCGACAAAACAAGTGGTGGACGCTGGTTTATCCTTGTGGTATACTAGTACACGCACTACAGATCCGGCCGGATTGTAGTATGCTCCTATAGTTTAGTGGTAGAACGCGACCTTCTCACGGTTGTAGCGGGAGTTCAATTCTCCCTAGGAGTACGTAGTATAGTTTTGCCCCATCGGTCTAGTTTGGCCTTGGACGCTTGATTTTCACTCAAGAGGGCACCGGTTCAAATCCGGTATGGGGTACGATGGTTCTCGGTTCGATTCCGGGTAACCTACAGATAAGGCGCACACGCCCTGTAGGGGAGTATGGTACGGCGCGGTTCGAGTCCGCACTAGTGTGCTAGAACGGTAGCCAATAGGGTTGATCGCCCGCCTCCACATCCGAGTGGGTTACCAAACGGAATCTGGCCTTGTAGCTCAGTTGGTTAGAGCGCCGCCCTGTCACGGCGGAGGTTCGAGGGTTCAAGTCCCTTCAAGGTCGCTCAGCGTAGTAACAGCTAGGAAGTGCTACGTGGTGTATTACCCCTTCCCCAGGGAGCCTAGCAGGGGACTACTACATCGTAGAGCGTGTAGAAGTATTGGATAGGAAGTTTGCGCAGACGACCTTAGCTCTTATGCCGCTCTGGCGAAATCTGGCAAACGCGTGGAGCTTAGACCTCCATGTCTTCGGACTTAAGGGTTCAAATCCCTTGGGCGGCACGAGAATGTGATGTAACTGGTAGCCATGGGGCCAATCGCGGTCCTGGAGGTCGCTCCTCCGTGCAGGTTCGAATCCTGCCGTTCTCTCGATTTACAGAAGTGAAGTTCTTAGTTACTTATAAAATCTGCGGGTTGCGGGTTCGAGTCCCGTCAGGCGAGAGCCTGTGGCTCAAATGGACAGAGCAGCAGACACCAAACACTAGGAGCAACTAATTCTCTGTAAAACACCTGGGTGTAGCTCAGTTTAGTAGAGCGCTCGGTTCGGATCCGAGGGGCCAGGGGTGCAAATCCTCTCATCCAGACGTGTTGACAGCCTACCTTTTATAGGGTAGGCTGTTCTCATAAGCTTCCGCAGGAGTTACAAACTCCGTATGGCGGGACTTGCACCTAGGGGAGTACACCCTCCCGTGTTTCTAGGTGTGTAGGTCGGAGTCGGTGATAGGCTCTCAACGATCTACGGTGCCCGAGAGGGTTTCGGACCCTGTACAGGTCCGTAGGGCTGTCTATGCTGGTATAGGCCGTACATGCCGGGGTTCAACTCCCCGACAGTCCACGAGCGGGTTGGCTTGTTCCCTGGAGAGCAGGGTGCGGAGCGGCTGTATCGCTTACAGCAGGAGATAACTACAGGCTCCCTAAGGTTAGCAACCTTTCCCGCCATTACGTAACGACAAAGGAGGGCAGCATGGAAGAGTACCCGGAAGTCTCAGGTTGCTTCAACAAACCTGGGTTCGTAAAGTCCAATCCCCTGAACAATGAGTCTTACCTGGAAAAGTGCTGCGAGGTGTATCCCATGTGGGAAGACATCCTCCGAGAGACACATGCAAAGCTGGAAGAGATTGTTCCGGGCTATAACATCGCCCAGATCAAGGATAAGTTCGGGGGCCTGAGGTACTACTGGGACTGTCCTACCTCTTGGCGTGAGGACGGTGTAGGTGTTATCCTTGAGGAGTACAGCGAAAGATACAACGAGGCGTCAGAAGTTGCTCATGGTGCAGAGAGGAAGTCCTACGATGCACTATAAGAAGTATGCACAGCTTCCCCACGAGGAGAAGTGGAACGGGTTCAGGCTCGACTACAAGTACATCGAGGGGTTCAGCCCCCTGTTCTACGAGACTGACGGTACTCACTGGGATCTTGACCATGATGCTGACAATTTCCTATTAGATGTCATGAAAAATTATTGGCTTAGTGACTTCGTGTCTCCGGAGACCCTCTACCTCAATGCACTAATTCGAGGAGGAGAGTACGTAGAGAAGAAAAGCCAAGAGTTTGTCGAAAACTCTGAGTATTTCAAGACTAGGTCCACTGACGACGAGATTAACTCTCTTATGAGTAGGCATCGACGCGATCACCCCGACGACATTGAGCTTTCAAGGCTTGTCGAAGTTAAGATGGACATTGAGAGCAGGATCTACAAGTTCATTCCTACTCTCCTACGTGAGATCATCAAGAGCAACTACACGTACAGCGGGTCCATTGATAAGCAGGGTGAGCACGACGATACACCTTATAACCACGCTATTATCCGAGATCCGGGGAAGTATCTGTACCACTACTTCAACGACCAGATGGTGTTCGACAACTACGTGCAGTACATCACTGTACCGAGGCTTGACCCTGAGGTTGTGGCTCTGCTAGACTCCGGAGTGTTGCTAGAGCCTATCGTCCGTGATAAGTTCTGGACCAGAAACCTGGATGAGATAATCGAAGTCGTGTCAGATAATTATCGAGGTTGGTGGACTTGACAACTAAATAGAACGTGTGATACAATGTATCACGTCCCTTCGGGGATTTGCTGGAGTGGCGCAATTGGTAGCGCACCTGTCTTGTAAACAGGTGGTTGAGGGTTCAAGTCCCTTCTCCAGCTCGAAGTTGACAGGCTCTCCGGAGTCCTGTAGACTGCAAGAAGTACAGAAGCGATGAAGACTGGATACTTTTTTCTGAATAAAACGATGGTTAGGGTTCGATTCCCTTGCTCCTCCGGGAGACCTGGACGGCCTGGCAAACCCCAGACTTCGCCCATTCTCTGTTCTATAACTTAATACTACGGTCGATGCGAGTAAGCTTGTTACTTATTTCATTCAAATTACGCTCAGCCTAATAAACTGAGCCCCGCTCCGGTGGGCTCTCAAGCTTCGGCTAATCTCGACCATACGGCTTCATGATGAAATGGATATCATGACTCCCTCCTAAGGAGTTCTTCTGGGTTCGAATCCCGGTGAGGCCACGAGGTGCGCGTGACGGCACTGCAATATCTGAGTACAGACGCTTGACCTTCTGCACGAAGACCTAGGGACTGCAATCCCATAGAGTCGGGTCGGCAGATACCGTCTAGTTTATGTGACTCAGAACAGTCACTCCGTAGGTGTGGGTTCGGTCGGCTTGCAGGTTACCTCCATATCTACGGGTTTTGCCCTCATGGCGCAATTGGATAGCGCAACCGGCTTCTATCCGGTAGGTTGGGAGTTCGAATCTCTCTGGGGGTACGTGTCTACTCAAAAGGTAGATCCCCTCTGAGGACGTATGAGCCTTATGGAGTGTAGGTAGGGTTGATCTCCGTGACCTACGATGGTCCCTTAGTCTAATGGATAAGATACCCGGCTACGAACCGGACGATGGAGATTCGAATTCTCCAGGGACCACTTGACAGACTACAGGCCACCTGTTAGACTTCCAGCATCAAACGACACAAGGAGAAACACATGCTTACTTTAGGGATTGTTCTAGCGGCTGTAGGTATCGTCCTATGGTTCATTGGGTTCGTCGCCCACGCACTGCTCATCGCAGGTGATATTGAGAGCGATACCGGAAGCCTACGCATTATTCTAGGGCCTATCCTAGTGTTTCTAGGCAATCTATCTTTCTGGATCGGAGTCGTCATTCTAGCTATCCTTGGAATTATCTGGATTGTCGCTCAGGTTTCCTGATATAGACATTATCTAAACAATACACAACGACACTCGGGAGACCATATGTTTACTCTGATCAAGATCCTTTTTATCCTGGCAGCCGTTCTCGCCATCGCTGGATTCACCACTAGTACTTTTGGGCTTGTTCGATCATTCATGCTAGATCGATTCAACAGGTTTGTGTATTTGGGGCTCTCTGCCATCGGTATCGGGGTACTGATTGCAGGTCTAGCCTCCGGTATCTCATACCTGCAAGTCCGGGCCGTAATTAATGATGCATTCTCGGACGAAGATCAGGCTCAACCAGAGATTGTAGAGGACGAGACTGTGTACGATGAGTCTGAGTCGGTAGAGAGTGATTCTGATAGTGACGATTCGAGTGATTGGGTAGACGATGGCATGTACCCCGAAGATCTTGTAGCTTTTGCCAATGCAGAGAGTCCCGGGGCACCTGAGTGTGTACAATCTTATGATGCTGAGAGTGACGCAGCATTCTACCTTGTAGAGAATCCACAGAATATTATCACTGGTGAGACCTATCTAGTACCCATCTCAGATACTGAGGCATTTATCTCCATCGGTATCTTCGGGGATGACAACGCAGTTGTCTATATTAATGCCTCAAACTACGATATGAGTGCTGCTAATGAGACTGCGTACGACTACACCTACCTAGAAGACCCCAGCGAGTTCGGCGGAAAGCCGATCGATGCTGACTCTCCTGAGTTTACGGTTGCAGAGTCCTGCGGCGTGTGATACAATTTAATATGTAGGTGCAATACCTACTATTCCTCCAAAGCAAACTAGGCGATTGCGCTGGCCTGTTAAGCCGGAGTTAGGTTGGTTCGAATCCAACTGGAGGAGCAACGAACGGGCGACGGTCTGTTCGGGAGATGCCGGAATAACGCGGACTGTCGTCAGACTCGCGGCGTAACGGGCACCTGGAGCTTAGCGGCTTGTCCTTAGCGGGATAAACAGGTGGCAGGTCTAAAAGGGAGCTACCTATGAAGCTATCTGACTTGGCCTTGGTGATATAAGCCCAGCTCACCTCTCCACTTATTTGTAGGCAGGTTCGATTCCTGCAAACGTTGTACCGGTCTTCGGTTCGAATCCGAGGATATGGCTAGAGGGGCTGGTGCCCAGTCAGATGGATTCGCCGGGAAAACGAGTAATTGGATGCTGTAGCTGTCTACTACAGGCATCATCAGACCGGAATCGGACAGGATTGCGCGGGTCTGCCCACGGTACTATCGGGTGTACCAATACCAAGTCCCCCTGGGAGATTAACTTCTCTCAGGGGTCTTGTGTTTCTTGTAGAGATAGTGTATCCTATGCCTATACATTGGAACTAGTTAGGGAGTACGACATGCTAAAGGTAACTACGGAGTCGGGGGCAGTGTACACAATCGATCTGGTCAATAAGTTCTGGAGGAAGAACAAGGGTTCATTCGAGAGGTTGCGTAGCCTTATGGTGGGAACTGCTCTTACGGAGCCCTGGGAGGACGAGGAGCATTGGGTAGACGCAGATGCTCCGGAGGTAGGTAAGCACCTATACATCTCTTGCAAGGACTTCTGGTACGTCTCTACGGTGGTAGTGTCAGTTGAGGAGATCCGTCAGCCGTGAGATGGAAGTCTATTCGCAATGCACTGACTAGAAAGAAACAGACTGACCCTATCGTGGAGGACGTACAGCCCGGTGAGTCAAGGAAGCTGACCACTAGTAGCCTTGAGAACTGTCTTGACGATGAACTAGTAGGCAATGACGGCTTGACAGGCACAGAGCGCAAGGAGTACGCTGACAGATATGCAGCAGGTCCGGGCAGAGGCCTCACGGACCAGAACCGAGCGTCTATTAAGCAATTAAGGGAGCGACGAGATGACGAATCCAAGAGAGATCAGTCCTGACGAGAAGGATGTTCCTGCGGGATGGCCTAGGCCGTTCTATCGTAAGGACGACAAGATCGAGTACGTACAGTGGATCACCGAAGGTGCCGATGAGCAGATTCAAAGCTGTGCCTCTGATAAGACGTTCGCAGCAGGCACTCATCACCTATGCACTAGTTGTGGTGAGAAGATGGCACGTGGTCTGATCTTTGATCGTAACTGGATCAACAACGACTCCCGACTACCTAAGCGTTGGAAGTCCCCCAGCATTTTCGGGAGCAAACTAGGAGAGTATGACACGCACTACGGAGGCAGTATTTGCTACCGATGCGCCTTATTTGCTATAAAGCACTGCCCCATGTTCTCGGAGCTATCTGAGAAGTTCGGTGACGATCTGGTGTGGGTAGTAACTACTGCTCCGGATGATACTAGGGAGATGGACGAAACTAGCGGACTAGAGATTGTGAATAGCAATCTTCAACGCACCACTACCGCAGATGTACGTAAGTGTGTCCTAGACGGGGAACTATTCCTGGTGAAGACGGAGGATCTACAGGTTCTCCAGAGCACTAAGCGTCCAGAGCAGTACTATATCCGGGGCTGGGATGACGAAGATGAAGATGAATGATTATCAACTAAATGCTATAAGTAAGCAATACGAGGCCATCAATGATATGATCGTGGAGCATGCTAAGGTTATGGCGAGGAATTACATCAGTAGAGGTCAGGAAGTGCCTCCGGAGGTCTATAAGCTAGCTAATACCAATGCCCATGACTTCGAGATGGAGGAAAAGCTGAGGCGTATGACCGAGGATCCCGTGGCGTATTTCTCTGAGGCACGTAAGAAGGCTAAGAAGGATGCCGAGCGTGAGATGCGTGAAGAGATCTTTAGGCCCTTTAAGATGCTACTTGACTGGATCTTACGCAGACGGTAAGGTGTAACCAACTACGGAAGGACAAAACATGGAAGAGTTTGACATGGAAGATGGAAGCCTCTCGAAGGGGTTTATGGAGAGTTCGGATGACTTCGCCCCACTACGTGAGTTCATTGCCGGTCAGAAGAAGATTCTACAGTCTTTGGGGTTCTCTGAGGAGTCTAGTGATAAGATGGCAGCAAAGCTCTGGGACTTTTACCTAGAGAGTATGATTCTCGAACTGAGGAAGCAGGGTAACTAATATGCGTATTGCACTAGCGGGAGATTGGCACGGTAATTTCCGATACACCCAGAAGGCACTGAGTTACGCCGCTAAGGGTGGAGCTGACGTAGTTGTCCAGGTTGGAGACTTCGGTGTATGGTCCCCCTACAATTATGTACGGGCTGTAGGAGAAGAGTCTGCTCGCCTAGGGCTACAGGTGTTCTTTGTGGATGGAAATCACGAGGACCATCCCTGGCTAAATGCACAGCCCACTCGTCTTTGTGACGGGTTCCGTGTGCTTCATGATAATGTAGCTCATATTCCTCGCGGTACGATCTGGGAGTGGGATGGAACAACCTTCCTAGGATTGGGCGGGGCGCACAGCGTTGATCGTCAGTGGAGGACCCCCAGTGTTGATTGGTTCCCTGAGGAGACACTCACCTACGGACAGCTCTTCGAGGCCTCGCAAGCACTAAATATCGATGTCATGGTGACTCACGACTGCCCCGCAGGCGTAGAGATTCCAGGCATTGCTGGAAATCCTTTAGGGTTCCCCAAGGAGGAGATTGCTCTTGCGGATAAGCATCGTGAGATGTTAGGCTACGTCGTAGACAACGTTAAGCCAGGAGTGCTTGTCCATGGCCACTACCATGTCAATTACTCTGACATGCGTGGAGAGACTTCTATCATCGGACTTGATTGCGATGGTAGGCCACTAGCTGACAACATCTTCTTTATGGATACGTGAGGTATTATCATGAGCACCAACAAGGAACTTCTTAGGTATATTAGTATTAACGGAGTGCGTTTGGAGTCCATCAAGGGCAATAACCTCTACGGAGTGGTATACATTGATCCACCTGGGGTCACCGAAGTCTCCTTTTGGAGAGACGTAGTGAACTCTGATCTACCCGAGAAGTGGTTCGGAGATAGACTGGATATGTCTACTATTGAGTATTCTGTATCGCCTGGACAGTATAATATTGGATGCGACATCTACGCACGAGGCAAGCTTGTCAACGTCCCCAAGGAGACTGTTCAGCAGGTAAAGGACATCCTCAAGGAGAAGAAGGATCTTCAACGACGTAGGGCAGAGATCAGCAGCGAGATCTCTAAGCTAGAAAAGGAAAAGTTTAAACTAGAGCCCACAGAGTACGTGCGGCTTGTTATCCCCTGACCAGTGTGGTACACTGGAGTCATCAAGTATTACACAACACAATAATCACAGGTTGCGAACCTAGAAACAGTGTGCTAAGCTTGATACAGAACGGAAGCGAAGAGATCAGTTACTTTTCTCATATAAAACAATCACTGATCCCTATTAATTCTCCGTTTCAAGGACCGATTGGTCTAGGACAGGTTCGACTCCTGTCCGGTCCTCCAATCCAGAAGTGACGAGTCGAGATACTTAATCGGAAACAGGCTTGACTCAAACTATCCTCTGGGTGTATCCTTACCCTACATGTAAGAACAACGACAGAAAGAAGGCCACACCATGGCACGACTCAACACTAAGACCTCTAAGCCGCGTAAGGGAGCTACTAAGCTTTCCTCTACCGGGCAGGCTACTATCAACCATCAGGGCGGTATTGGCTTCCTCCGTGACGAGAAGACTGAGCTGTTCCTTACCGCTGTCTCCTCCCTCAATGAGGATACCTTCTACGAGTCCGCACAGGACCGCCGTGGCCGTATCGCTACGCTCATCTCCCAGGTCTCCGAGGACACTGAGTGGATTCTTGGGATGATCACCTGGCTCCGTAAGGAGGCCTGTCTTCGTACCATCCCGTCCATCATCGCGGCTCATGCAGTTAAGGCACGTCTCGACAAGGGCATCACCGGCTCCAACCGTGCGATCATCTCTGCGGCTCTTGGCCGTATGGACGAGAACGCTGAGCTTCTGGCCTACTGGCTGGAGACCTTCGGTCGTACTGTCCCGTCTGCCGTTAAGCGCGGCGTCTCTGATTCCTTCCTTCGTGGCCTGAACCAGGGCTCCTACCTTAAGTGGCGCGGAAAGGCTAACCGTGGCTCGGTTTCCCTGGTTGACGTGATCAACCTCACTCACCCGAAGCCGACCACCGATGAGCAGGCTAAGCTTCTCAAGCTGATCGTGGACGAGGCTTACGGCAATAAGACGGATACTCGTGGTCTCGATATCATCCAGAATCGTGACGATATTCTGTCTCTGGATAAGGATAAGCTGATTAAGCTTCTGTCCGGACCGGGCGCAGCTACCGTCATCGAGGAGGCATCCCTCACCCACGAGGTCATTGCCGGTGCTATCGGTAAGATCCCGGCAGCGGTCTGGGAGAACCTTGTCCCGTTCATGGGCTACAAGGCACTTCGTATGAACCTCCGTCGTATTCACGAGGCAGGGGTGAGCGACGATACTATCGACGCTATCACTGCCCGTCTCAAGGATGCAGAGGTTATTCGCAAGTCTAACCCGATGCCTCTTGAGTTCCTGGCCGCGTTCCGCAACTCTCCCCTGGACTTTGCTCCGGCTATTCAGCGTGCCGCGAACGTCTCTCTGGAGAACGTTCCGTATCTCGATGGCCGTTCGCTGATCCTGGTGGACGGATCCGGGTCCATGGGTGCTCCCCTCTCTGAGAGGGGGACTCTGTCCCGCGAGGACGCCGCGAAGGTGTTCGGGGCAGCCCTGGCTATTCGTGCAGATAATCCGACCCTGGTGTCCTTCTCCGATCAGTCGGTGGAGGTTCAGGTCCGTAGTAAGGATCTCCTGCGGGTTGCTGAGACCATCAAGGGACCGGGCTACGGAACCCGTACCAAGATCGCTATCGACAAGCACTTCGATGGACACGACCGTGTGATCGTCATCACTGACGAGCAGGCCGGAGGCGGGCTAGGGTACTGGGGCGATGGAGATGTGTTCGCTAACATCCCCTCGAACGTTCCGACATTCACCTGGAACCTTGCAGGGTACCGTACCGGTCACACTGAGATCAAGGCCAACCGCTACACGTTCGGTGGTCTCACCGACAAGGGCTTCCAGATGATTCCCCTCCTGGAGACCGGACTCAATCAGGGCTGGCCGTGGGAGGTTAAGTGATTATGAAGTATTCTATGAGCCTTGTGCTTACCTTTATCGTAGCGTCATTTGGTTGGTTGCTCATTATGTCCGGAGCAGGTATCCTTGGAATGATTGTTCTAGGGATTTGTGCTACCTTTGGCTTTTGGGTCTCCGTCCTCATGGCTTTCGGATCAATTGAAAATTACGTCGAGTACACGAAGGAGCTACAGGTATGGGTCTCTCACATGATGCCGTGAATCATCCTGATCATTACGCAGCAAACAAGATCGCAGGTCTAGAGTGTATTGAGGTGACTCGTCACTTTATGTTCGCTCCGGGGAACACGATTAAGTATGTGTGGAGGGCAGGGTTTAAGATTGATGACATGGAGGATCTTGCTAAGGCAGACTTCTATCTCAACGATACGGCAGAGTCCCGTCCGCTTGTGGGCACCACGGCCAAAGAGGTAGCCGTAAAGCTCAATAATGCTCCTGGTCTTGATGAGAGGCAAAAGATTGTAGTGGGTATTGTAGTATCTCTAGCTGATAAGATGTATAATAGGACGAGTGCCTACATCGAAGAGCTACGCGATTACCTCAAGGAGAACATGAATGCCGGAGAAGACAGCAATCAAGACTAACAATTATGCCATTATGCCAGTATCTACTGTGCTAGCAGTGGCAACAGTTGTTCTGATCTTCCTTAAAGCTTTCCATGTAATTTCTATCCCCTGGCTAATAGTTTTTGCCCCAATGGCTATCTGGCTAGGTATCATTGTTGCAGCAGGACTTATATTTGTGACTATCGTCGCATTAGTTGCCCTGCTACAGATCTGGAAGTAGCTTGACATGAGGCCGCTCTACAATGTAGAGTGGCCTCATTGCATGAATGACACACCTACACTGGAGGACACATGAAGCGACCTATCGTCATCGCAGCAGGTATTGCTGTGGCACTACTCATTCTTATCGGACCCTTTGCTTGGTTCTCAGGGCTAGGGTTCCTTGCGGCCTACGACACACTATTCCGGACCATTGGGCCTGCTATTCTGATCATCGGGATCCCTCTGGCTATCGGCGCGGCAGGGTTCCTCGTTGAGAAGGGCTACCTTATTGCTATTGGTGCTGTTCTTGCCCTCGCAGGTGGTGGGTATTACATCGTCGGGCACGACTACCTGGTGGGGCACAAGTACTCGGAGAACGTTACCTCTGTAGAGGCGACCACTTCCTACGCAGACCGTGCACCATGGAACGTTGCCAACTCCTACGCACAGCGTGATCAGGGCGACATCGTCGGTGATCGTGAAGAGGTCCACTATGTCCCGGCTTCTCAGGACGCTAAGGCGGCTGACGGGGAAGGCACGTCCCGGTACACTGCACTGGTCAAGTCCCGTGCGTTCCTGGGTATGGCAGGCTACGAGGCCGTACAGACGCTAGGTATGCCTACCACCGGGACCATCCCGGGTGGGGCCTCTAGCTACTGCGAGTTCCCCGAGCACATGGAGGATAAGCTTACTACCTTCTGGCCCAAGCACTCTCTTTCCTGGAGTATTCACTCGAAGGCTCCTCTCGCCCACTGGAACACCGATGACGCCTACTCGTACTGTGACGGAGATGATCCTGTAGTAGTTGTTCCCCTATGGGAGTGGGATGGGTTCCTGTGGGCCACTAAGGTCCCTAACGGTGCCGCCGTGTACTCCCCGGAGGGGCTTACGGTTCTATCAGCCGAGGAACTTTCTAATGAGGGCATCGAGGGTCCCACCTACCCTCGTACTATCGCAGAACGTCAGCGAGATACGATCAACTCCGGTGGAACTCTTGCAGACTACTGGGGTAGCCGCTACGGTTACAATACTACTGATAAGGACGACGAGGATACTAATTCGGGTAATACCTCAGAGTTCACGATGATCACTTCTTCCGGTGATATGGATTATGTAACTCCCCTCACCCCTCGCGGATCTTCTCAGTCCATTACGGCGATAGCTACTATTCCGGCGAAGCAGTCTGAAAATGCTCGTGCAGAGGTTACTATTAACACTAGTACCGATCTTCCAGCTACTTCAACTCTTATGACTAATATTAAGGAGTCTTCGGTCCAGGGAGACAACAATGCTTGGACGACGCGTTGGGCCTCAGGGATGGCTATTTATGAAGTATTGCCAGGCCAGGACGGAAATTGGATCGCGTCTATCGGTCAGGGACAGGCTGTATCTTACCGTGCCGTTATCTCTCCGGACGGCTCTGTCGAAGTAGCTAGTACCGATGAGCCCGTCACTGAGGATGATACCGACACAGTGACCGTGGAGTCAGGAATCCCCATGAGTGAGATGACAGAGGACGAACTCATCCGGGTAATCCAGGAAGCAGCAGACGAACTAGAATCCCGGTAACCTATAGAATGAAAATCCTCCTGGAAGATATACCACCTCCAGGAGGATTTCTCATATTACCGAGCTAGTAGCTTTAAGTTCTCGGTAGATCCTTCCGACCTCGACCGATAGATAGCCTGTGATGACTAAAATTGGTACTATTGCCTCACTGCCCAGCCTATTGCTCCTGGTAGTGTTACATAATGCACACGATGTTCGTAGATTGAAGGGATCATGCAATCCCTCCGCTCCGGAGGGCCATAACGTTCTAGGGACTATATGATCTATGGTGGCGCTCAAAGGGTCGTTCATGTCGTAAGGGGTACGTACTAATTTAAAGCATATTTGACACCTATATCCGTCCCTCTCGTATATTTGTCTCCTGTCTTTCTTGGATATCCATGTGTTCCGTAGACCGTGTAACACATGGTAAGCCTGACTACCGCAACGCTTAGAGCAGTACTTCGGGGCTATAGATGACAATGTTGTGTACGTAATCCCGCACTGATGGCATCTTCCCTGATAGAACTTCCTACCGTTCCAATTATGGCTGATAATCCTAACCGGAGGAGTAGACCTATCCCCTTCAAAGACTATTAGCTGTTTCTTCTCCCATCCTTTGGTTCTCCACTGCCTATTACTTTCTCGGGCCATGCGGAGGCTATCAGTCTGTGAGCAACTATTGCTGCAATATATAGCGTCCTTCTTTACGGACCACACTTCTTTGCCGCATCCGTTGTTTCTGCATGTGCCCCTTAGGTACTTCTTATTCCCTACGGGAAGTCCAAGTGCTTTCCGTCTATCCGCATTTTTCTTCATGTATTCCCTACTTGCTTCTTTGCAGGGGGAACACCTACACTTGTAGGTAAGATACTCTGATCTGGTGCCATGGTTGGCTATTCTACTCACTATGTTTCCTCTCCTATGGGTTACGAGTGGGGCACAGCCATAGGATTCCGTACCCCACTCTACCGGGTAATTAGTCCGGTAGTACTATTATACGTCCTAGAGTATAGTAATGTTCTTAGATGTTGTATACTTTAGGTAGATATGGTATGATCGGTGTGTACAGAGTTACCTGAACATTGAGGAATAATAATGCTACAGAAGCTACTTGTAGTCGCAGAGGACATCGCTAGCTTCATCTACGCTGTAGTAGTTTTAGCTGTCCACAAGATCCGGAGGAAGTAATGAAGAGTTGTGTATTCTGTGAGATTATTGCAGGTAGGTCTCCGGCTGAGGTGGTTCTATACACCCCGCACGTTCTAGGGATTGTACCTCTTAATCCTGTCACGGAGGGTCACGTCATCTTCATCCCCAAGGAGCATGTTGATAACGCTATCGACACTCCGTCTGTTACGGCAATCACTATGCAGGTTGCGTGTAGATATGGGAAGGAGAGAGCAAGCAGCAACTCCATGAATATGATCACTAGTGTCGGTGAAGATGCTACTCAAACCGTAAATCACTTACATATCCATTTAGTTCCACGAAGGTATGGAGATATTCTTACCCTTCCCTGGACCCCAGCACGTGTGGAGGTAACTTCCTACAGATCGATAGACGATGAGGGCAACCTTTGGTGTCAGTCACACTCCCCCGGAGAAGTAGTCAAGATGTCCGTAGGACACCCAGGTCAGCTAGAGTTCCAGAAGTACGTACACTCTTCAACAAACGGTCAGTGGCTCCCCTGGGATATCTCTTGACATGATCTACCTCCTGGGGTAGGCTGTACCTATCTAACTTACAGAAAGGCGATACGCATGGATGATGAAAAGTTTACTCCCTCTGAGGCTCGTGTAGCTGTGGATTATATGCATGCTCGAATGTCGAGGAATCCTAACATTTCCATGGAGGAAGCCGACGCTGAGTTTGATCGTCTGCTGTCTATGATCCGTGAAGAGGCCATTGAATACTACAAGTACACTCAGGAAGGAGAACATAATGATTGATTCTCGTATTGCGGCTATCAAGACTGTAGTGGACGAGGACTGGCATTCCGGTAACATCGGAGAACGTATTTCTCGTCTTAAGGAGATATTGACCGATGAAAAGAACCCTCTGGAGGAGATTCGTAAGGTTCTTGTAGATCCTCCCGCTATAGGCTGGGGTAAGTCTCCTGAGTATGTTCAGCTAGAGCGTATCCGACAGATAGTTCTCGGTGAGCCTGCCCCCATGTCTGACTTTGATCGAATGAATCTATGGTACAACCGAGCCCAGGTTGCTGAGGCCCGACTACGAGAGTTGGAAACTAATGGATGAACTATGCCCCGAGAAGAGCCACAGCTTCCGTGTAACGCACTCGGAAAATGGTTACTCCGTATGGTCCTGCACTAATTGCGGACAACAGATTGTGTCGTGGGGCTGATGTTCGGATCAATGGGTCGCATACGTCGAAACCGTAGAAACAGGACCAATATCACTATTGATTATAAGTTACCTAGGCCCACTCAATCAGAGGTATACTATGAGATGTATCTTACCGAGCGTAGGCGTAGGATCAAGTATCAGGAAAGAATTCTAAACGCTAGAGAGTATGTAAATAGAACTAAAACCCTACCAGACGGGACCAAGAGAGTCCTAAAGGCTTACCTCAAACCATAGAAGGAGATTGATAATGGATCTAGGAGAGACTATCCTCATTGGACTAGGTATCGTAGGATTTGTAGTTATCATAGTATGCCTAATAGCTAAGTCTCCTATGGAGGATGATACCCCCGAAAATCCTTTCTCTGAGCCTAATAAGTCCCCGATGTGGACTACTATTACCCGCTATGGTCCCACCTGCTGCGACATTAAGGTAGTGAACAACTCCTACGTCAAGTACTGCACTCTGGAGCCTAGCCACCCCGGAGATCACAACTATAAGCATATTATGCTGGATGAGGAGACCAATAATGAAGACCTATCGTAAGAAGCCTGTAGAGATCCAGGCATGGCAGCTCACACGAGAGAATGTGGCCGAGGTCGCTAAGTGGTGCGGAGGCCGTGTAGTCGAAATAGCAAAGCCCGGAGATCCCACAGATGTCTATATCGGCCTGGACATCCCCACCTTAGAGGGAGTCATGCGAGCGGAGACCTTTCATAGGTCCACCTGGGACGGAAGTAAGTATAACGGAGGAGACTTCGTGATTAAGGGAGTCCAGGGCGAATTTTACAGTTGCCGTACAGACATCTTCCAGGAAACCTACGAGGAAGTATCTTGACACACCGCAAGCAGGGTGATAGGATCAAGGACATGCGTAGGGCAATGGTCTCCCATATCGTAGAGAAGGTCTCCCTGTCTGGAAATCCTACTACGTACTGCGGTAAGATGATGTTCTACTCTACCGATGCCAAGAAGACTATGAACGTCTGTAAAAAATGTAAGGAGCTGTCATACTCATGTACCGATTTAGAGGACGAGCAGTAGCAAAGAACGAGAGCGGGTACCCTACTACACTTAACGACTCACCCATTGTCAGTGTGATCTCTACTAACACCGAGGAAGCCTTCATCAAAATCGAAAAGTCCCTAGATATTCTGCCCCCGGATCAGTGGTGGGAAGTCAAGTGGTTCAGCATCGATGAGGAGACAAGTGTATAAGGAGGTCCTTATTGAGTCTATAAAGGACGCACAGAATCTTCCTTCGGACACTATTGCCTACCGCTACGGAGGTGTTCGTGGCCCACGGGAGGTTGTAGTGAAGAGGGACGACAGCAGGTGGCAGTCCCTCAGCAGAGACTCATATACGGATCTGGACATGATTGTCTGGATAGCACTGAAAGAGGTTTATGATGGCTTTATTCTCTAAGGTAGATGACCACGGTATCAAGGTATTTTTCAACCCTAAGTCGGTTAGCGAGGACGGAACGGTGAATCTCACCCCGCAGGAGTTCTATGGCTTGATCAGAAGCGGTGGCGCTGTTCCCGGGCAAAAGAATGTTACACTGTCCGTAGAAGAGTTCGAGGGGCTAATGACTAGTGGAGGTTGGGAATGAGAGACGAACTGTACAAGCACTCAGATGAGTTCTATGACCCGGAAGAGCCTAGGCCTATTATTGCCGCTGCTACCACTATGGTGAGCAGACTTAGGGTAGGTGATCCTGATCTACCGGAGCTAGACGATATGGGTATTGATTCACGAGATCAT
>JAOXOE010027064.1:0-19545 GCA_028565055.1 Phoeniculus purpureus
AACATCTCCCTTCAGGTAGTTGGAGAGAGGCAGAAGGTGCCCCCTGAGTCTCCTCTTCTCCAAGCTAAACAACCCCAGCTCCCTCAGCCTCTCCTCATCAGACTTTCCCTCCAGTCCCTTCCCCAGCCTGGTTGCTCTTCTCTGGACCCACTCCAGCCCCTTCATCTCTTTCTTGAAGTGAGGGGCCCAGCACTGCCCCCAGCACTTCAGGTGAGGCCTCACCAGTACCCAGTGCAGGGGGAAAATTATGTCCCTAGTCCTACTGGCCACACTATTCCTGATACAAGCCAAGATGCCATTGGCCTTTTGTGCCATCTGGGCACCCTGCTGGCTTCTGTTCAGCCAGTTATCAACCAGTACTGCCAGGTCTTCATTGCTTCAAAATTAAACTTGGTTTTGCTGTAGGCTTAAAGAGTGAATATTGGTGGATGGGTCAAAGGTGGGTATTTAACTTCAAAGCTAAACTGATCAGAAAATTCCTGAGACAACAGACAACACTATAGTGCTAAGGTCCAGATTGAATACGACACTCCATTGGATTGTGCTTAGCTTAGACATGGTCCTCAAAAAAGTAGTCAATATCTGCTTGGCCCCACGGAGTATAGGATACATAAATGTAGTGTTTTCACTGCAGGATTGTTTGGAATGGAGATAAAGTCATGTTAAGTCTTGTGACCCATCACAGTGATGTCTTCTAAGTTAGTTTTTGTAGGAACTGTGAAAGATGTGTTGTCTCTTAAAACCTAAAATCACAAATATGAGTTGATTGTTTGGCGATAACTTCCATGCCAGGGTGCACTTATTCATATGCTGTTTCTTAAAATTGCCATCAGCCGTTTCTAGGAAAAGGGCTGTACAGGCTGCTATGCAGGAGCCTGTTCCTTCATAGTTAAGGGCCATTGATGCCCTCTGGTTACAACCTGCTAGGATAAGATTGCAAACTTGGTGTAACCGTGTACTGCTCCCCGCCAAGACAACAGGACCTCTCAGTGCCTGCCACTTCTGAAAATTAACACTCCAGAAAATTAGAATCGCCCTGACCCATTTTGAATTTAACGCTCCTGCTATTAAACAAAAAAACCCAAACAAGTTGTTTTGACAGGATGAAGATCCTGATCCTCATTTGCTTGATATGGAATTGTTTTATACAGATACTGCAGTGGTTTAGTAACCCTTGATCACGTAACTAAAGTGTATGAACATTTTTTTTGAAGCAAAGAATAATAAAATGTATGTTCTGTGTAGCTTCTGACTTGCAAATCTGATGCCAACTACATCCAGTTCTGATCTACAAGGATCTGCAGATGTATATGTAATGATAATACAGAAAAATAAACATTTAGAAAGGAAAACTTCAAGTCCTTATTCATCACAAGGTTTATTAAATTAGAGACTTCAAAGACTCGGACTGTAGCCTAGTGTATAGCTTGCTCCCTTCCAAGTGTATAGCTTTACCCTGTAGCCCAGTGTATAGCTTTGCCTCTTCCAGGTGTCAAAAGGATGTGTGGCTTCTTATGCTGGGAGTAAATTTACCCAAGGCCAAAGCCAGCCATGGAAGTTGTGATGGTTTTGCTGTGTGGGTTGTTTGGTTATAGTTCACTTTTTTCCAGGGACCTCTACTTGTGGGGCAGAAGACGCTACAAATAACATGGTGTAATATGGTTAACAAATTTATATCAAGAGCCATGGAAAAGTAATAATACTACTTTTTATCACTATGGGCTTTGCTGGTTCATGGCTGGCAATAACAAGCAAGTGGCAAGTTGTGAGCCTTGTGACATGCATATGGGCTAGGAGGGACATTGCTGGTGGTAAACTATAGTTGCTCTGGGTGATCAATGACATCCATCCTTCCCTAATTGGGGATTACTACATTGAAGCCACAACAAGGTGGTGATGGTAGAATGGAAACTAGATGCTGTGTTTCTGACAAAGAACTGGTACTTCATCTGTCCTTTATGGCTCAGCTTTCAATGCTGCTGGCAGGAGGGCTGTGATGGACAGCAGTCATCTAGTGATGGAAAAACGCAGTATTTCTGCTATAGGAAATTATCCCGAGATGCTACCAGGCCTTTCATACAAAAAGATAATTTTATGTTTTGTAGGGCTGGGTAGCAGTTCCCTTGCTTTTGCATGTTCACTTCTTCCCATTTGATCTGAGCCCGTCAGAGGCTAGGTGGCAGAGCATCTGAGTTCTTCATCATAATGTCTCTTCTGGAAACCTCACCTGTCACATTTCAAACAGTCATTTCTCAGGCAGATGAAAGAAATCATTGCTGCTGGCTTGGCTTGTCACCCCTCCTGCACATCCATGCTGTTGCAAACACCTTGCAGACCGTGAGGGGAGGTATAGGTGGCATGATGCTGAGCTGGGCAGCTCCAAGACCACATGCCTGAAGCATGACTGGACTGTATTGAACAGATTGGCTCAGGATAGGCTGTAGGGGACAGTATTTCAGACCCCACAGTGGCACTGACACCTAATGAGTTTTGGCATTGCTTGAGACCACATATGTTTATGATTGGAGTCTTACTGCAGGGTCTACTCTGTAAAGAGAGTATTTTACAAATAACTTTGAGGAGGGGAAAGTCTACTGGAAAGCTGCAGTTTCTGCCTATTTTGGTTAACTGATTCAGCATTTTGAGGTCATTTAGGGTGGATTTGTATGTTCTCATTCTCCGTATGTGCGGCAGTGCAAGGATCCTGCAGATTGCAATAAATGGGAAAAGGGAAGGAGCAGATTGTCCTACCGGAAAGTAAAAGACTCTTTCAGGATTGTGTAGGTTGTGCAATTTGAAGATCAACATTGCTTATGGTGAACAGATGGAGAGGATGATTAGAAGCTACAAGTGCCCTCCTGTGCTATAGGCCCAATGTCAGATAAACTACCTCTACAGAAAATTATCACTTTCTGAAATTCTAGGACAACTGTAGGTTGCATTCTATGAAATTGAGAGAGAAAACTGGTGTGAGGAGGAGGAAAGGATCTAGACTGTTAACTGTGTGAGACTGCAAACTGCCTCTCGGGAAGATCAGATTCAAGGTGGTTTTAGGATCTGTTGAGTGCTTAGCATTGCTTCTACAAAACTGTACAAGAGGAAATTCCCAGTATTTCAGTCCTGGGGTTCCCTGTGTCTGTCCTTCGTACAAACCAGGACAATTTTTCTCTCAGTGAGGGCACACTCAGCTGCTTCTTGAAGGTTAACGGTGCAGTATTTCTTGTACACCAGAGCACATGTGTATAAGACTAAAAAGACACGTGTACGTGACTAAAAGATGCATTTTGTTGGGTATGGATGTAGCAGAAGCTGTTGAAAACTTCTGGTTGAAAGCGGTAGACCAGTGTATGCATATTGTGACTTAGTATGTAGTTGCTTATTTTAAGGTTGGTTGTGTCAGGATTTTTTGTTTCATTTTGAAATATGTGTTCAGGGTATTAGTGAATGACTAGGTTTTATCCCCAGTCACTGTCCACTGCTTTAAATGGTGACTGGGGTATAAGTGGTGGGTATGCACTGAGTTGGCATTTCTTCGTCCAACTGGGAATGAAGCATCTTCCTCTGATCTTAGCTGGCTAAATGACCTCTGTGTCACAGAGATCCCAGCTGGAATTGATACTGGAAGGGTGTACAATGTCAGACTGAAAAATTCAGTAAGTAAGCACTTGTGTAGGCAAACCAGTATTTGAGCAAGAAAGCACAGCAAAGTGTCCTAACAGAACTCTTTCTGCTGGTTCTTTAGAGACTGGGAAGAAAGGTCTGCTCAGTAAGTGGAAAAAACACTGAAATCAGGAGAGGGGGGGAAAGTTTGTTTTCCCAAGGATAAGCCAAACTGAACTGCAACATGTAGCAAGGAAAAATTTGTTTATGTTCATGGTTAAATCAACTGAATTTATGCAGTAAGTTAAGAGGGAAGATAATCAGAAGTGTTCATCTACCTATGTGGCACCTATGGAGAGTAGTCTTTTCTCCAGCTGTAGAATCACAGAATGTTAAGGGTTGGAAGGGACCTCAAAAGATCATCTAATCCACACCCCCCACCAGAGCACAATCTTCTACAGTAGGTCACACAGGGCTACGTTCATGTAGGTTTTTAACGTCTCTGGAGAAGCAGGCTCCACAACCTCCACAACTGCAGCCCATTTCAGTGCTGTTACCCTCACAGCAGAAAAGTGTTTTCTTGTGTTTATGTGGAACCTAAAGCCAAAGTAAGTCTCCTCGGGCACCCGCATAGCAAGCTGAAGAGCCGTGTTTAGCACAGGGCCAAAAGCAACATCTGTTCTAATCCTACCTTCTTATAATGCCAGGGAGCGGTCATCTCTGCAGGCTGTTCTGAACAGGAGATCCTATGTTCAGGGCCCAGGGCGAGAACTCCGAGTATTTGTGCACGTGTGCTCTGATCCACAAATGGCTTGTACACACTAGATGCTATTTAAAAATAATTTTTAGCAGTGGGTAAAAGCTGGAAGTGTTGACAGATATTCTGTGTACTTAAAAGGAAAAGGTAAAAGAACATTTCTAACTGCTAGAGCCCCTGAGAAGCTTGTTCTTGATGGCAGTAAATATCATGATGAGACTATGACATGGAAGGAGAAAGGGGCAATGGCCACAATATGTCTGCGTATTGTTCTTATTAGCATTATGTGTAGGTTCATGTGTGTGTGGAAACATTCCTTACAGCATTGGAATATGCAGCAGTATGGAAGATGTTACCAACACGTGTATGTAATGTATGGCATTACATACAGGAACTGTTAAATGAATGCTAAGATTGTGAAGTCAGGCACTCAAAGCATAGGAAATGCCAGAATTAGATTTGCCTGCACAACCTTAATTCAGCCCATTTGTGCATATGCATTATGATACATTCTTTAATTACATGATCACATAGCAGACCACTGAAACGATGGTGCTGACAGAATGAGAAGATATTCAATATAATTTTTTAAATTCTTATTGTTCATGTGGTCCTGTGGCAAACTCTGCACCCATTGAAAACACCCCAACTCAGAAACATAAATTCTATACTATTATTAGTATGGAGTATTATTAATTATCGGTATAATAAATGCATATGGAAATTAGTAATGTCCTATGGACTTCTCTGGGATGTGTTGTCATATAATGTACAGGTATTAATTGACTCTCACAGCATCCATCTTGCTGTTGGTATATCTATTATACAAATTGGGAAAAAGGGTTTTGAACAGGAAGAAAACAGCGCCATTTGCTCAAATCCTACCTCTGTAACTACAGTCAGCCTGAATCCTGGCAGCAATCCAGTTCATTGAACTCTGGCTAATTCTGTTGATAAGGCTGTGGGGTACCTAGAACACCAGAAAAGTGCTTGAACCTGCATACCCCAGAGAAATGCCATTGCCATCTAGCTCGGCGGGCAGGGGGGTGGAGGGGTGGGGCTGAGGAAAGTCAGCTTCTTTTCTCCTTCCAAAGTGAAGCTACTGTGCATGCAAGAGTGACATGGCAAGCTAGGTGCCAAACTGGCCTGCCAGTAGGCTACTAGAGAGGCTGGGGTTTCAGTGGAGAGATTGATCCTAGATAGAATGAGGCGCTTAGCCTTTCCTGTGATGGTAACTGAAGAGAAGATATCTAGTTTAAGCTGAAAGGATCCTTTCTGAAGGTCTCTGTCCAGTGAAGAGAGGGAAACGCAATTTTGTTGGACTAGACTTCTCCCTGCAGGTCTTCAGAGGTATCCATCTGCCTCCATTCAAGCATAGGGAAACTTATTGTTGTGATCAGCTTCTAAATGCATCTGGGTCAGATCAGGCTTTTCAAAGTGTTGTTTTCACTTCTTTATAACTGTATTTTTAAAATACAGCATCAGTTGACTGTAAAATACCTCATCCACAGGTATGTGTTCAGGTATACCAGTTCAGAAAGTGGGACATGTAGAACTAAAGGTTTCCTGTAATGATCTTGTATGTCTGCATAACTGTCTTCCTTTTGCTTGCAAATTTCTGACACCTTCAATTCTCATGTTCCAGTACATTAAAAGAATGAGTTAAAGACAGAGTTCCTTGCTGGACATTAAGTATCCCAGAGCTGGCTCTTCTTGGGTGATACACTTCAGGAAAAATGTAATGGAATGTGGTCATGTAATTAGAGTCCTGCAACATATATGCACAGAAACTGAATCGTAGCTCATGCTTTCAATGGCTAAATTACGACCATATAATCTATATATATATATATAAAATCTTTAGTATTTTTTAATTAAGCATAACATTTTGTTGAATGCTCACTTTTATTCAACCTTTTTTAACTTGTGAAATTTTATAATGTAAAGCTGAAAAATAAGAATATTATCATGTAGAGCTCCCCTATCGTCTCCCTCTCACTTCTTTCATCAGCAGGCTGTGACTTAGGCTACTCAGCAAAGAATATTGCCACCTAAACTGGTGGAGTAATTGCTGGCGGGAGGGTATTACTGCTGTACACAGTGGCTAGTAAAAGGTGTTTCTGCGAGTAGTTGTGACCAGTTGTGGGATTAGTGTCCTATGGCAATGCTGAAGCATTCTGCTGAGCATTCTAGCATTTTTGTCTTTCTTATCTTGACCCGTGCTGCTTGCTCCTCCACTCCCACCCGCTCTTTACTCCTTTTTTTAAAATAACTGCTGTTTATTTAGGAGATAGATCTTTACATTGGGTCAGGTTGCTGACTGCCTTTACACATTGGAAGCGGAGGGTTGTGAGGTTTCAATGCCTTTGTAGTGCTTTCCAGAGTAAACCCTGGGAGGTTTCTGGTGATTCAAATGAGCTGCTGGAGGCTTGTGAAGCCTTTGGGGCAATGCAGGTTGGCAAACAGAGATAGCATGCAGAAGCTGTGTAGGATAGAGGATGCCCAACATACACCATTTAGTCTCTCATGCTGATTTTCAGCAGGTCTTTCCTGCATGTGTATAAATTGAGGACTCTTTCTTCCCCAAACGTGGATATAATGTTCAGGTGGGTGGTAGCAGAGGGTAACTCACAAAAATCACATTCTTCAGGCACATTTCAGGTTATCCAAGAATGGTCTGAGCTATGTCACTTGAAAGCCATGGTAACATAAGAAAAGATGTGTGGCTCAGGTCACAAATGGTAATATTTCTAGCCACAGACAATCAGTTTTTCAATTTGTATACTCATCCTTTTGCTGGTATTGGCTGCTGCATGTGTTTCTTATAGAGAATACATACAGTAGACCAACCACAGTTAAGAGTCTCTTCTCCCAAATTACTAGTGCTACGATAAGAGAAATGTGCCTCAGGTTGAGTCAGAGGAGGTTTAGATTGGATCTTAGTAAGAAATTCTTTCCTGAGAGAGTGACTGGGCACTGAACAGGCTGCCCAGGGAGGTGGTGGAGTCACCATCCCTGGAGGTGTTTAAAAAATGAGTAGCTAGAGCACTTGAGACTGTGGTCCAGGGATTAGGGAGATGTTGGGAAGAAGGTTAGACTTGATGATCCTGGAAGTTCTTTCCAACCATTATGATTCTATAACTTCTGATGAAGTGGTGGCAAAGGTTTGACCAGTAGTGGTGTGCTTGCTCCTTGCTGATACTTAGTGTCAGACATTTGACGAGAAATACAAGCAATCAGCATGTATTTTCACCTTTTACTATAGAGTTGCTTGTGCTGACTGGCTGCATGTACCAGAGTTGCTAAAGTAAGAGATACTGCTTTGCATTCAAGGAAGCAGACTTCCATGGTTGTGTCTGAAAAATATTGTTGTAGCTGAAATGAGCAACATGCTCAGCAATATCAATTTTCAAAAAATAAGCTGTATTAAATTATTATCATTCGAGTTTGGGGTATCTAAGGTGCAGCCATATTTGGCAGTTCTGGTCAGCCTGTTGTACTGGTGATTATGTGCTGTGGGGAGGGATGAGGTTTTGCTGCTTTGCCAGTTTTAGTAGAGGCAAGGTAACTAATTCGATCCTGGATACTCTCATCATGAGTTGCTTGAAGGTGTTCAAATTTGCTTATGAAATAGTCCCTTCTGAGCTAAAGAGATGGAAATGAGACACTAAAAGGCTTCCTTGAAGTGCTTCCATGTTTCTTAGCTCAGAACATCACATTTGATATTAATATTAGGTACTGAGGCTAAGTCATCAGGTAGAAAAGAGAGGAAATGTAGAAATAGTCATTTTCTTGTGTGTTTCCTCAGGATGCTATTTTGAGGCTTTAAAAAAAAAAAATTCATGCTTTGCTGGTGAGGCTGCTGTAAACTGGGGAAGTGGCAGATGTAATTTAAGTCCCAGGGCCCTGCCCTAAACGAGGTCCAGTACTGGCAGCATGCATATTGCTTATATGAAAGCGAACAGATGGATACATTTGGTCAATTCTGCCGGGTTCATATGGAAATCTTCAGAATTTGCTCATACTATTTTGAGTGGAATACTTAAATCTGTTATCTGCTGAGAGTCTGTAGTTGCTCAGGATGGGTGCTTTTGTAGCTTTGAGCAGGGAGCCTTCCTGTGGATGTCTTCAAATCAGATGTTAATCTGATAGAAGTCTGCCCCCATCCCCCCCATACTCCAGGACCAATTCAGCTACCGGAGGAGTGAGCTGGAATTTTTTTCAGCTTCTGTGGCATGAGAACTGTCAGCTGAGTCTTAATCATGGAGTTATTACTGGTAGCAAAAGTGCAGGAAAGAGAAGAAATCCAGTTTGCTAGTCTGATTGTAAGGTTTGGTTACTGTTCGGGTGGGCAGAGAAGAGAGCACGGGGAGAAAAACATCGTATTTTCTTTAATTACGGAAGCCACTATTTTTCAGATACCAATTCATGCTAAGCTCTCACTGATAGTTTTTGATGTTTCAAAACCAACTGAAAGCAATCAAGAGAAGGGAGAAGTATGGAGAATCAAAGACAAAGGGTG
The DNA here is from genome assembly GCA_028565055.1 of Phoeniculus purpureus. Lineage (NCBI taxonomy): Eukaryota > Metazoa > Chordata > Aves > Bucerotiformes > Phoeniculidae > Phoeniculus > Phoeniculus purpureus. The sequence goes on from JAOXOE010027064.1 coordinate 8,880, forward strand.
TAGCTGTATTAGAAGACCACAGCTTGAGGTGCTAAAACTGACTGGGGTGGGAGGAAAGGTGGGATTAATGTGTGATGCCTGGAATCAGTCTGATGGTCCTCACCAGGTTAGTGTGTGCATGTATGGAATGATCTAATAACCCATGTTCAAGTAAAAAATTAGCATATGAGTAAATAATTCTAAAAGGCTATCATACAGATGTACTGGCATCTGTGTTGCCATCTAGCTATCTTTTTCAAGTGTATAGCATGCAAAAAAAAGATATTCATCAAGAATGTAGACACTATAAATGACAGCTCACTTAGTATAAAGGTTCTTAAAGGAACTGTCTCTTGCATTTGGAATCATAAGAAATAGGATACTCTTTATCAGAAAGTTTTAGCTTTAAAGCTTTCCAGGAAAGCTGTAAACAAGGCAGAAAGGAAAGATGAAATCTCTGATATAAAACACGCTTCTAAGGAGATAGCGGTGTGTTAGTGCTCATTTCTTTTATTTAAAGAAAAAAAGAATTCTTTGAACCATTAATGACAGTAACTTCCATTGGAAATGGAGGTTAGAAGAGTGGAATCAGGGCTCACTGGGAGACAGAAAGAGGGCTTGAATTTAACAAAATAACTTCTCTATTCACATCTCATCCTCTTGAGCCGTGTGCTTCTCACAAAAACAATTCCACCCACTGCTGTAGAAAGTGACCGTCTCATGATATGTTCTCTGGAGATTTTGTTTTGATAGTGCCACTGCTACTTTTGAGGATTAACATGAATTACCCTAGCAAATTTTGTTAAGACATGGTACCAATACAGAAAGATCCATATATACTAATTTAAAATACACTTGTTAACAGAGATTTAACAGTCACTTCATTCTCCACTGTTCATCACATTCACACATGTGGGATGGGCATTAACAGATTGAGCTGCATCATTTCAATTCTGCAGCAGTATCACCCTGCAGGAATATTTTATGTAGTAATAATTTTCTTCCTCTTACTTTCTAACTAAGTTAATGGCAGTAGACTGGCCACAGAGACATTCGTGAGAAATACCTTCGCAGTGACATTTAAACAATTTATTTGATCTCTCTTTAGCATACCTGCTAATGCCTTTTTTCCACTCTGTTTTCAACCTTGGGAGAACTTTGTGTTTTCAGTCACATTTAACTTAAAATGCTATGAATATTTCTGTGCCATGTCACTTCTCAGCTCTTGGGGGTTTGCAGTGTGTTTGCTGTCGAGTGGATACCCTTTGACCGCATGGGCATGTTTATGTAGCAACTGCCCAGCAGCTCCAAGGTGAGTTGAAGAAGTAGTGTGTCTTAGCTGAGGATGCTTATGTAGATGTGCAGTCATTTGGTGTACTTAGACCTGCCACAAGCAGGAGGTGCTATCAATATCCATTTATTTTCTGTATGTTAATTGAAAAAGCAGAGCAGAGAGAAAGGTTGATGGCAAGGGGGGAATTCTATATATCTCACATTTGCCATGTTCTATTGGTCATCTCGTCATCATTTCAGAGAAGATGAAAGCTGTGGATTTGTTTCTTGGTATGGGAGTGCTTTTGCCCTGTGCTTGTTGTAGCTTCTCCTACGACGAGCCATGTGTAAATGTGCTCTTGGTATGAGAATGGCTAAAATCAACTGGAGCGTCTATCAGAATAAAAAACTCCCTGTGTACACCGATGTTATAAAACCATCCAAGCCAAAACCAGGGAAATCAAAAGGCAAGAAATTAACGGAATTAATTGGCAAAAAAACCCCAAAATGCCCAAACATTTCTCAGCTTGTTTTTAGTATTAAGGGAAATGAAATGTTTGTTCTGTGACAGCTGTTTGGGTGGGAAAAACGTAGGATCACTGCTGAATGTTTACATTGACAGGAACATTCCCATTTGCTAAAAATAAAAACTTTGGACACTAAGATCATTGAAATTTGTGTATGCGGGTTACCTAATGTATTATGTTCCCTATTTGGGAAACGCTGAAGCATGTGATGATGCTCTAAAATTTCTGTTGAAATAATCTTTTTCTTTTAACCCAAAGATGAGACCATATGTTTTAAATTTGTTTGGTTTTCTTCATAAACATTTGTAGAATGAGGTACAACTTGCTCTGGCTGTATTTCATGTCTTTCCATTTCTCAATTCTGGTCATGAAAACATTTACTGTCTCAAAATGATGTGAGACGGAAGCTGGCTGCTTGGATGGATCCTACAGTAGTCGTAACACGTGTTGGTGTGCAGGGTGTTACTGCATTACCGACCTGGTCTCTCTGTGTGCACACGATAGCCTGCCTACAAACGATACCATGGTTCTTTACTGCACTGAAGCGACTTGTTTGAATGCAAAAATTCAAGCCAATCATCAGTTTTCCTAAAATTGTCAGGTTTGGTTTCTGTGTTCATATCAGTTTAGTGTCTGGGTCTGATTTTTCCATTATCCTGCGTCTTATGTACATCTATGGCTTGCTGTCGGAAATGAGTAGTCCAAGGATAAGACAAGGGAAAATTAAGCTGTCTGTCCTTGGGGTAAAGGAAATTATACATAGTTCAACTTTCTCAAGTGACAACATTCATTAGGCTTGTTACTACAAACATCTGTGTGTAGGCACAAATAAGTTGGTGTTTCTGGGCACTTGCAGTACTAAAATCCTAAATCAGTGTTTGCAGATGTTTAAGCTTTGTTCACATGTAACTTTTCCTTAAACATAGATGGAAGTATGCATTCACAGAAAGCTAAAGAAAGGATCCTCTGTGAATTTTTTCAGACATCTTTCTTGCACGTTCTTTCCTTTGGTTGTGAGCGTGAGTCCTGCTTAATGTCTACTGAACACATGGGTACGCTCTGGCTGCTCCCATCTGGGTTTCATGGTAGCACCGGCTCCACTGTTACCATGCGAAGAAACACCTTATCCGTTTCTCTACTGAAAAGAGAGAAACCCCAGAGCTTCCATTGATTGATTTATGTATTTCCTTCCACGATTTTTGTTTTGCTTTTTTGGTTTACTTTTATTTGTTTGGGCAAGTTTCTTGCCATTTACCTTTGCATTTGCATTTTCCATTGATTGGCAATTTTTAAACTGTTTATTGTGCTCTTTTGTTTAGCTGTTCTAGAGCTAAAACAAAAGCCACTAGGCCCTGTGAGGGACACATTTGCATGCGGCGAGTGTTGCCCGAGGAAATAGTAATTGCTAATGCATATTTATGTGGCACAAATTTGCCATTTGTTTATGCATAAAATTATCAATAGTGCAGAGTGGCCCAGCCATAGAAAATGGTGACCTTTTTAGCTTAATAAATAGAAATCAGCTGTTATTGTGAAGAGATCAGCCATTTATTCTGTGTTGAGGGACACTGTCGGGAAAATGTAGATTGGTGCCGGCAATATCATTAAATGGAAGGCCAGTGACCCTTTCGGTATAGTCTATTATATTTTATCTAATAGGAGATAAATGACTCTGGTTGGCAAATAGATTAAAAAAAAGATAAAAGAAAAAACCCCCACCCCTCCAGATTTCTCTCATTGCTCAGCCATATGAACAGGTAGATACTGAGGAGGGAAACTTGCACAAGCTAGCTGGATTTTTCCAGCTGGAAAGTTAATTTAAACCAACAACAAATAACCAAACCCTAAACCAAGTACCAAGCTCACTTTGTTTAGACTAATTTTGACTGCGTTTAGAGTGGGAAAAACAATCACAGCCAGCCTGTGATTCTTCCTAATTAATTTTGTGAAACACAACATTCTGAAAGGCCCGTACGTATGTCAGGTGTTGATTTGTGAAATGAGAACTCAGTCTGGAAACCTGTGTTGGTCTGCTGGAGGGGAGGAAGGTGCTGCAGAAAGGTCTGGACAGGCTGGGTCAATGGGCAGAGGTGAACGGGATGAGGTTTAACAAGGCTAAGTGCAGGGACCTCAATAACCCCCTGCAGCTACAGACTGGGGAATGACTGGCTGGAGAGCGGCCTGGCCCAGAGGGCCTGGCAGTTCTGGTTGACAGCTGGCTGAACAGGAGCCAGCAGGGTGCCCAGGTGGCACAAAAGGCCAGTGGCATCCTGGCTTGTATCAGCAATAGTGTGGCCAATAGCACTAGGGGTGAAATTCTCCCCCTGTACTGGGCACCAGTGAGGCCTCACCTCGATTACTGGGAGTAGTTCTGGGCTTCTCACTTCAAGAAAGGTATGAAGGGGCTAGAGTGGGTCTTAGAGGAGCAACGACGTTGGGGAAGGTCTGCTGAGGAGCGGCTGAGGAAGCTGGGGTTGTTTAGTCTGGAGAAGAGGAGACTCAAGGGGACCTTCTCTCTCTGTCCAACTCCCTGAAGGGAGGTTGTAGTCAGGTGGGTGTTGGGCTCTTCTCCCAGGCAACTAGCGACAGGGTGAGAGGGCAGGGCCTGAAGCTGCACCAGGAGAGGGTTAGATTGGATGTTAGGAAACCCTTCCTCAGGGAAAGGGTGATCAGACACTGGAATGGACTTGCCCAGGGCAGTGGTGGAGTCCTCATCCCTGGAAATGTTTAAGGATAGACTGGCTGTGGCCCTTAGTGCCCTGGTCTAGCTGATTGTGGTGATGTTAGGTCGTGGGCTGAGCTTGATGATCTTGGAGGTCTTTTCCAGACCTCTATGCCTTTTTTTTAAACTCCTGTGCACAGAACTGTACTACTAAAAAGCTTTATGTAGATAAAAGTGTAGATAAATACTGTTAGAGAAAACATTTATGTAGGTAAAATTAGCAAGTAGAAAATGCTTAAGTCTGTTATGTGGGAATAAACTGCACTGTCACACACTAACCTGGATCCAGATGAGATTCTGTCTCAGGCTATTATTGGTAGTATCATTGCAGCTGTTGGGTTTTTTTGCTATATATTTTCTGTTGCATCTGTGCCTGCTCAGTCCTAGTTGTGGAGGATGCTGTGCTGAGTACAAAGAAATAGAAAACATGACTTCTTCAAAAATCTGAAAATATAAAAATTTATGGAAAATTGCAACAGTTTTGTGATGAATTGATTAAGGGAAGAGATAGATCAAAGACGAGAGAACAGTGAGCAAGTTATCACTGGTCAAAGTTTGTAGCAGAAAATGCATGTATGATCAAAATGAGTGTTCCTTTTTTCCCTTGTATTCAGCTTGTATGTAGAGGACAGGGAGTAGCACCATGTAAACAAGTTACAGGTCAGATCATCCTGTGACCTGTCTGCATTTTCCTGGGATCTCATCCTAAGTGTGATTTGGGGCTTGTTCTTTCCTCAGCTCCTAGTGCATGTATGCTGTATTAGAAGGAAGGTAAAGGACTTTTGTTTTGCTGCTTAGTTGATGAATGTTTAATAAGATAAGCATGTATCAAGATTTATGCAATTTATATTTTCTGATTCTTTGAGATGCTTGTAACCAGGTAGACTGATAGGTCCTCGAGATCTTGCCCCTGCTTTCTAAAAGGAAATTGTAGTGCTTATCTTCACCAAAGACTGATTTCTCCGCATTTCTTCAGTATAAATTTATTTGGAAAGTCTCTAGAGATACTAATCTTTCTAAGAGCAGAGGTTCATGTTTGAGGTAGTCCGTGTGTAAAATACAGAGAAGACATTTCTGTTTATCTCATTGCTCAAAAATAATACAGGAAGTTGAGGTTTGTCTTCGCAGTTTGCCTGCATGTGGAGCTCAATACAAACCAGAGATGGTTGGGATTTTTTGAAACCTCATGCACCAGCCTGCTCTTTGCGGTAGTCCTGTGCGCTGCTACTTTTCACAGTATCACAATCATTTAGGGATTGGAAGGGACCTCAAAAAATCATCTAGTCCAATGCCCCTGTCACAGCAGGATCACTTAGACCAGGTTGCACAGGAACATATTCATGCAGGTTTTAAATGTGTCCATAGGAGGAGACTCCACAATTCCCCTGGGCAGCCCATTCCAGTGCTCTGTCACACTCACTGGGAAGGAATTCCTTCTGATATTGATGTGGAACCTCCTGTGTTCCAGCTTACACCCATTGCCCTTGTCCTAGATGACATTGAGAAGAGCCTGGCTCCATCCTCCTGACACCCACCCTTAACACATATTTATAGACATCAATGAGGTCACCCCTCAGTCTCCTCTTCCCCAAGCTAGAGACCCAACTCCTTCAGCCTTTCCTCATAAGGGAGGTGTTCTACTCCCTTCATCATCTTGATGACTGTGCACTGGACTCTCTCCAGCAGTTCTGTGTCCTTTTGGAACATAGGGGCCCAGAACTGGACACAGATGCAGTCTCACCAGGGTAAAATAGAGGATGAGGAGAACCTCTCTTGGTCTTCTAACCACCCCCCTTCTGAACCACTCCAGGATGCCATTTGCCTTCTTGGCCATAAGGGCACATTGCTGGCTCATGGTCATCCTGCTGTCCACCAGGACCCCTTCTCCTACACTATGCTCCAACAGGTCAGTCTGCAACCTATAGTGGTACCTGGGGGACTCTACTTCTCAGTGCTGTAGGGCTGGCAAAATAATTGCATCAAGTTAAACCAGCAAAGAAAGTGCCTTGGTTTATATATTGAGATTATTGATTTCAGATTTGGGTTGGGTGTGTGTTCTGTAGTTTTAAAGTAAAATAAATTCCTACTTATTTTTTATTCATATGTATGTTTTACAGTACAAATGGTATTTTGTTAGATTACGCTGATAATAAGACATTATACTATGGCTTACAGGTGCAAAACCTGACTGAAAGGACAACTACTTCATGCTTGAGACAGTTGTCTTGTGCAAAATCTGTGTGTTGTGTCACAAGTATGGTCTCAGACTTGCTTAGGCAACTGTGTTCATGTGATCAAGCTAAGTAACAGGAGTACTACAGATAATTTTGTTGTCAAATCACTGCTTTGATGTGCACAAATTTTTTTTCCAGCTTCTCAACCAGGTAAACCAAGGGATGACCCTAGTAATGGGGAGCCTATTGTTAGCCAGGGCCATCTGGATCTAACAGCACAGTTGTGCTCTTCCATGCAACGTCACAGGCCTCTGCAGTGGACATCCAGTTCATGCATCCTGTGCATGTTTACCTAGTGCCACAAAACACATCTCTCTGCTGAAGGATTGAAACCAAACAGAAGCAGCCATAAGAGTAATAGGTGCCCAGAGAGATCTGGTATATGTTATACCCCCTAACTGTGGAGGACCAGGTGGGGATTGGGTAGTCAAACTGTCTAATGTTAGTCACTGAAGTTCTGCACTTTATCATACCTGGCAGAGATGCCACTGTTACAGGAAGCTCAGGTACAGCTCAGAGTTTTTTCAATACAAGTGTCTAAGTTATAGAGGAAACATGTAAGTAGCCCTCTTAGTCTCAGGGTGAGAGCTGGGAGCAGAGGCAAGTGCAGATCACTTGATTCCAGTGCCATATTTGCACCACTAACCATGTTAAACAGGCTTAGTGTCAGCATGATAGGCTCAGGATATCCAACCAGAATTGATGAGTGTATGTTAGTGGTTAGCTGTTTACACACTCACGAGAAATATATAGTCCTATCTTTCTCTTAGTTCAAGCTTTGTATTGATTTATAATGATAAGAAGTGCCACTTGAGTTCTAATAATGTATACTTCTATTCTCTTTCCTTTTTTTTTAATTGCTCTTACATATTTCTATGGCAGCTTTTTCTATGTTATGTGTTTTAGGTCACACATTAATTTACACCACCCTCTGTTCTGCAAAAGCGAGTTCATGAACTAAAAGAAAAGGAATGGGGAGGGGGGTGTGTGTCTAGCAGAGCCCAGGCTTTTTAATGTTGTGGATGTTCTTTCTTTTTAAATTAAAATTGTTGATATCCATTTGCTTTTATTCTCCTAGCCTTCCTCTTGCTGATGTCTGGGTTCGTGTTTGATCCTGTTTACAAGCTTCTGAAGATTGAAAATAACCCCAACTCTTCTGCACTGGGTAAGGAAACAAAACTGTAAAGACATACACCAATTACTCTGTAGGTCTAGCAATATTGAAGAGTGTGGTGTGAAGGAAGAGAATATGGAGAATAAGGAGAAGGTTACTAGGTTAACACAGAAGACATTAGTGCACACATTTTTCCTTGCCTACTCTTGTGGACTGGGGAGGAGGTGTGGTCGTATAAGACAGTATATCCTCCAGTATATGAATTTCAAGGGTAAATGATTTAAGTGTATCTATATTTTCTGTTACTCATTCTGCTGCTTTGCAGATCTATTTCAATCGATTCAAAACGCCCAAAACATAACTTTAAAAGATCTGGGGGTTGGGTTGTTTTGGTTTTTTTTCAAATATACTAGCAAGACAAACAATTGTTCCCAAATCACTGTAAATTAGTGGATATACATGCAATATTTTAGTGGCATTGATGTGTAAACATATATATCTCAAGTAATTTACAAATATATATCTCAAGTTTTTACAAATACTTTATGAAATTATTTTTTTTGCAGTTAGAGTGAATGAATGGGAAACGGTCCAGTTAAAAATGTTATTGTTGGCTTGACAGATAAGGCTCAGAATGATGTGACTGCTCAGTCCTATAGTTGCCTTCATGCTTAACCCAACTGCCATGAATAGTGAATTCTGTTTGCATAATTAAGGATTCAAAGAAAAGCATCTCCTTCTAGTAATGTGTTTTTTATCTTGCTATTGTGGACTTCAGGATCTATGTTTGAATATGTCAAATACTGTGGAGTGTGATTAGTTTGTCCTAGGGTTAGGCTTCACCTAGCTTGACCAGGTTCCAATCACATATTCTGATCATGTAGTCTGCTATCATTAGCGCCTTTGCAAGGGGAGTGGCAAGTGCTACCAAATCAGGATTAGAAATGCAGCCACAATGACAGATAACTCTAATGTCCAGTTTCATTGGCGGAAATGATGAAAAGCTGTGGAAGGTTATGGAGAGCCAGAGATGGTGTAACTGAGAATTTAGGGTCGCCTCTCAGATGAAACCCTTCTCTATTTCACTATGATTTTGTCCACATGTGGAAGGCTATCCCAGTGTTCTTGTTAGGACAAAAGTCCTCATTAAGTTTGAATGCAGGGTTATGCAGATACAGTTCTGTTGTAAATCAATGTGTTTTTTGCTTCATAGTGAGGTCTTAGAGATGCATATAACAGTCAAAGTCATGATATTTTAAAATGATAAAGCTTTTTGCTACCTAAAACAATGTTTCAAGTTCAACAACATTTTATTGTTCTAACTCCTAGAAGTCAGCTGCAACATACTTGTATTTTTTCTTCTCTTCCATGTAAGTTTATTAAAGAACTTGCCAATTTACCCTCCAGTTCTTAATAATCAGGGAAGTGAAACTTTTAATTTAGAGAAAAAAAACTTTTGCCGAGTTGCTGGATGATTTGTAAATAATAAGCTTACCATGTACTGGGCAACTGATTCCTTTTATTATCATTATTATTCTTTTTTAAGGCTTTCATTCTGAGAGGGTTATTAGCCTTTGAGGATTAAGCCACTTTGTTGACAAATCTGTACTCAAAATTGAACAGCATTAATTAGAACTTTATGCTGCAGTTTTTTACTTTTTAAGTGGGTGGTGGTATCAATAAAAATGTCTAATGAATTTGATTGAAGATGATTTTAAAAGGTCTGCCACCTGCAGATAAAAATGTGCATTACTTCACATGGTAATTATCAAGACTGAAGGCTGCGACATGATCCGTCGACCTTTTGAAATCAAAACACTTACTGTAAAGAAAAAAGGCAGCAATTTTTCCATCTGTTTGAATGTAGAATAGGTCTGTATTTTCAACTATATCAATATCCTCTAATGTAACTAGGAGAAAAAAGGATGCTTGGATTACATTAGACCCAAGTTTCCCTTCTTTCCCTCTACAAGCTTGTAAAGCTCTCACTATTTTTATACGTGTTGAGGGATCTTTTTTTGATCTAATGAAATGTATTGCTAAAAATATTCAGGTGTCGTCTGAGACAGCAGCAAAACATCTCTAAACCATGCTATGAAAATAAACTAGTTTTGTGCATGCAGGATGAAAAATAAAGTGTACAGGAACAGATTTCAGCTTCAGGCTTTCTACAGGGGCATTTGAAAGAAGGGAGTGGAGCAATAACCCAGCAACTATCATTGTAAAAATTATGAAAAGCACTTTGATGATCCTTTTTAAAGTCAGTTCACTAAGCTAGGGCCAAAGCAAAAGCCTGAAAGGCAACTCATAGTTTGCCATTAACAACCTCAGCCCCTTACTGCTATTTGCAGTTGAGAACGAGCGCTTCTGCATACAATAATGGTGAGAAAAATGAAAGGAAAATAAAGGATGCAAATGAAAGGTTTTCTGATTTTGCATGAGTACTTGGAACACCAAGCAGGCGAAGAAGCAGCAATTCTAGCTAAGCTAATATAATAGAAGACCACTGCATCCAAACTGTCTCAGCAGAACTTCCTGCATAATTAGATTGTAAATCTTCTCAACTGAGGAAGTTTTGCCCAGGGTCAGATTGTCTTAAGTAATAATCTATTCTACATAAATTAGAAGATTTGAACTGCTGGGATATATTATTACATTAGTTTTGTTTTTTATTCCTAATACAACTAAGGAGAACAAATGAAACAATTCTTTTTTTCTTTTTAATTATGTTATGTCTCTTTAGTTTTCACTTACCTTAGAAGGCCTTTACTGTGTAGGGTTTTGTATTTTTCCTGAGCAATGATGATGAAGTTGCCAT